>BGPT01001772.1:4139-15977 GCA_003297045.1 Symbiodinium sp. clade C Y103 | reverse complement strand
ACCCCCAAAGTACTATCTAATGTGCCTTTCAGTGACCCACCTGTTGCCTTTGTTGCCCTGGTGCCGTGTAGAATTTTTGGCTCACAACATTCACAGCCCCCAAAGTCCTATCTCACGTGCCTTTCAGTGACCCACCTGTTGCCTTTGCTGCCCTGGTGCCATGTAGAATTTCTGGTAATAACCCCCAGAGTCCTATCTCATGTGCCTTTCAGTGACCCACCTGTTGCCTTTGTTGCCCTGGTGCCATGTAGAATTTCTGGCTCGCAACCCCCAAAGTCCTGCCTTTCNCTTTCAGTGACCCACCTGTTGCCTTTGTTGCCCTGGTGCCATGTAGAATTTCTGGCTCGCAACCCCCAAAGTCCTGCCTTTCAGTGACCCACCTGTTGCGTTTGTTGCCCTGGTGCTATGTAGAATTCCTGGCAATAACCCCCAAAGTCCTATCTCATGTGCCTTTCAGTGACCCACATGTTGCCTTTGTTGCCCTGGTGCCATGTAGAACTTTTGGCTCACAACCCCCAAAGTCCGATAAAAAGCAAATTCGATGAAAAGAAAACAATATCACACCCAAAAAGCAAATCAAAAAAAATCAGCCCGGAGCACCGATGGAATCGATCCGTCATTCTTTTTTAGTTGTTTTCATCCATTTCTTTATTTTTTCATTTGTTTTCACATAGTTTTCCATCAATTACGACTTAGGAAGTACCTAATGGTTTTTTCCCCAATGTGCTAGGGAGTAAGTGTTGCATTCCCAGCGTTTTGCAGGTCTTTTTGATTCTGGCAAAGAAGGTTCACACCTTCTTTTATTTCTTTGCTGCTTCGGCAAGATGTGATGACATAGGATTACAAGGGCCAGCGCGGCCTATGTCATATACATCGAAACAACGTTGCCAAAAGGATGTTTGCTCATGACTTAGGAATCCAAAATTTGGGGGTATGTCCGACGGTGACTAAGTCACTGGTACCTAGTATATATATCAATTTAATTATTGTGTATGTGGTAATTTGATGTAAGTTGTTCATAACCTATTGTAGAACTCATAGGTAACTCATATGACTCATATGTAAGTGGGGATATTCATACATAACTGGTGGATAAGATGATTTTTGCAACTTACTAACCTTGGTGGTTTTCGATTTCCTGCTATATAGAGGTTCAAGTTCTGGAGGGCTATATGGCAAATCCACCTACTAGCAACAATTCAAAACCCAGGGGATCCCAGCATTCTCGAACCCCCTTTTTTTAAGTTCCTTAACTTTGATAAACGATGATACCTGATGAGAAACACCTGAAGCATGTTACATGGAATCACACCAACCATTAAAGCATATTAAAGCACTAAGAAACAGAAATTGGAGGGAGGTCAGGGCAAATTCGTTTGAATTGGAAAGGCAGAACGGGCGTCTTTTGGGGTATACAAAGGGGGATAAGATCAGGATGGAAACACACCACTGATCACATTGGGTGATCATGTTGAGATATTCCCTATGTCTGTAGATGTCTATCCTATTAGCGCTAAGGAAAAAAAAACAGATGCCATGAATTAGGTACACCCTGGAATTTCACTTTTGCGGTACGCCCTCTATGCTTCTCCATCTTTCTGGCTAAATCATGTTAGATGAATGATTCGGCTGGGTAAATCAACCAGAAATCCACCATTGTTCCTGACAAATCCTGAGATTTGCTTAAAGGAACCAGCAAACATTAAAACATATTCCCCGTAGATTCCCCATGTAGTGGACTTCCATGGGCAGCCCATTGGGCAGAAAATCACCTCCGAGGGGCTCGGTGGATACGCGCCGCGAGGGCCAGGACCGCTACTGCTGCTGTCACCTTGATGCCATACATTGGATCAATGGGTGGCGAAAATCTTAGACGGAAACTATGGTCTTTCCGATCGAATTGGCTTGGGGTTGCCTGAAGATTTTTCCCAGCATCCAGTTCTGGGAACCAAGAGAATTCAGCAGATTTCAACAGAGATTTATGGGTGAGCTATGGGACAAAATTGTAACCGTCACCAGTGTGAATAGTTCAGGGGTCCGATTTTGATGATTTTTACATTTGGATATAGTCCTTGCGGGGTGTAAGTTGATTATAATGAATCTGGCTGAATAAAAACAGTTTACACACGTGGGCTAAGGCATTATTTGGGATGACTCCCTCTATGAACCGTCATTTGTGGTGACATCATGATGAGGTCGTTATGTCCACCAGCCGTTGGTGACATGAGTATGCCCTGTGCAGTTTGCCAGGGAGACCAAAGAAAGCAGGGGTAATGGATACTAATGAACTTGGTGCACTTTGTGGGGTGACAAGTTGAATTGATTTCCAGCACTCCAGGTTTCTGGTGATTCATTTCTATTTTGTAATTAATGTGAGACATACAATTAAAAAAACCCTACCATTTGGGGATGGTTTGTAGCACCCATTAAAATGGTGATTTTTGGGGCCCGGTTTATGGCATTGGGTGAATCCCACTCAGAATGCCAAGCCGCTGTTGTACAAGCAACTGCTGGCTACTGCACCTCAAGACGTTGGCGACCCGATTTGGGGGGGATGGATGACATCTGAGGCAGAAACGGAGAAGTCATTCTCCCAAAGATTGCGGTCATCCTTTACCCAAAACATGTAGTTTGACAGCAACAACCCCATGTTCGGATTTCGTTTTGAATGGTTAGCCCCTGGTCATTTCGCAAAGCTATGGAAGCCAAGGCTCATTTAGTTCGACATTTGAAAATGGTGATTTCCCACAGCTATGTTCATGCAGGTTATGCCTGGTTATGTCACCACTCTGGGTTTCTGGTCGGCTTGAACTTGGTCAACCTTCATTCTCCCCAAAAGGGCTACAATTTTTATCAATTTTTGGGGTATCCGCCATTTTCAGACAAACCCATATTCAGCTACTCAATGATAGGTATGTCCCCTATAAACCCTACTTATGGTGGTGATAAGCCAAGTTTCCTATCTAGGCGTATACTTGTAGAGATTCTTCAGCTTCCATGTTGCTTTCCACAATAATCCCAACCATTCACTTGGATTTGCCGATCCAAACACCCCCACCAGGAAAAAAAATGGTTCCCTTTTTGGATTCCCCAGTCGTAGTAGATTTCCCATTGGGAATTCATAAGCCAAATCCTCGACAAACCGCAAAATCCAACGAAGAATCGCCGCCCGGTGGCTCTCGACACCTTTCAGCGACTCAGCCTGAGCCCCATGGGCAGTTCATGGCTAATCTTCGGCAGCGATCGCGTTTTGGCTGGGTATAGACGTTTTGCAACGAAACCCACAATGACAATGACAATAGTAATGCATAATGATCAATGATAACACACATCAATACAAGAAAACCACATTCCAGCTGATATGGGTTTGTTTGAACGTCGTGGGGCCCAAATCATACTGGTTTATCATCATGTTCCCTCTTGAAAATGCCATTGCTGGAGGTATATCTGGTTTCCAAACAAACCGAGGCCCCTATGGATGTAGATTCTAAGTATTAGTTACTAGACCAACTACCTTCTGGTAACATAGCTTAAATACAAATCACACCTTTTCAACACTTTTCCCAGGTACTCATCGAACTCAATTGGCCATGGCTTCCTGGGCAAACATTCTGCAGCATATCTAAGAATCAACTTGCTGCAGAAGGATTAGTTTTGTATATCCCCACTTACAAATTCCATGGTATTTACCCATCTCTCCTGACCTTGGATTGGCTCAATGAACCAACAAAATTAACTAATATTCCCAGAACAAGATTCTCCAAGTAGGCTACATCAGCAGTATCCCATTGTATCCCACGAGTTTTCCCGACACATTTCCCATGGATTTTCCCATCAAATTGCGATATTTCCATGCTATTTAGCCATCTAAATCCCAACTTACCACCAAAAATCATAAGTTTCCCCAATCAATTTCCATAAAGTGTCCATGAAATCTCGATATTTCCATGGTATATCATGGATGATCATGGTATCTAGCCATAGTATTTCCCAACTTCCGGCCATCCCATTCCAAGGTTGACCTCGCCGCGTCCCAGCCGCAGGGAGGGCCACCACCGTTCCGCTCTTCGCTGCACTCGCTGCGTGGGAACCACGGTCGTTCTTCGAGTCCTCCCTGGGAGCTTCCCGTGGAGAGCTCTTCCTGGCAGCGAGGTCATTTCTCGTGGGAAAACCGTGGGGTGAACGAAAAATGGTGATTTTGAATGTCATGGGGATGTAGCCTATGCTTATTTAACAGTTTGCTATGGAAAATGTTCATTCGTCATACTGGACATTCATGGACCATTTTCCAGAGCAAACTGCGAAATTACGAAAAGTTATCCCTAGCAAAAACCCTGCTGAATCCCAAAGTAGCTGCTGTTTATTGAGGTTCATCCGTTCATGCATCTCCAAGCTAATGTTGCACTTTTGGTGGAAAAACCCTCTTGCTTCAGGGCCACACCATTGTTTGCTGATTGAGAAAGGGGGCTCTGATTGGTTCACCTAATGGGCCCACCCAAGGCGAACACCTAAAATTAACATGAATTAGACCATCCATTCTATTTCATGCAACCGTGGAACAGATACAAAAGTCATGCAACACTATCTAAATAGGATTGTGCTTGTCTATCCTTTTAGGAGTGGGGCGTGGGCATACAGGAATCCATACATTTGAACCCGAACGGCTCTGAATAGCACCCAGCTTCACTTCTCTTGGCGAACTCTTCACTTCCCGGGGGGAACTCTTCACTTCTCGCGGGGAATTCTTCACTTCTCGCGGGGAACTCTTCACTTCTCGTGGGGAACTCTTCACTTCTCGCGGCGAGCGCCTGTGAAAACAGCCGCGTTGAGCCAACCCGAAAGTGCTGAAAAACATGAACATCGAGTGAGATCATCATCGCATCCGGACGGAAATGCAAAGATCTTTGAAATCAACATCCATTTACCCTGTTACAAACGTGGCTAGCTGGAAATTCCCCTCTAAACTGTCTAAACTGAGGTTTTACTGGGAAACTCATTTCAACATGACGGATTTTCGATTTCCACCTTTGATTACGGGAGGGTATATCTCCAGTATTCAAAAATCATCTTTGGATAGGATGGAAGATCAAAACATGAATGTACCAAATGTGGCCAACCTAGATACCCTGCACGGAAATATACCCTCTGGTAAACTAACAGTTTACCATGGAAAATCACCATTTCTAATGGGAAAATCCACTATTTCTATGGCCATTTTCAATAGCAAACTGCTAGTTTACCAGAGGGTAGATCACCATAAGTTGGTTTGTAGCATCCTCCGCTCCCAAAGTCATCCATTTAAGGTTGACTAGACACATCTAGACACCAAAGGTTGGTTGGTAAATTGGTTGGCTACTTCCAGTAATTTAACATGATAGGACAACCTCACCATTTGTAGATCATATTCCTTGGGTTCCCCCCATCTATGATAAATATATGAACAGTAAATCCCATTTGTGGAGGGTAAGCAAAGGTAAACAAAGGTAAACCAACCACCAACTCCCATTTCATCCCATTGTACCCCATAATTATTTATCTTAGACCACAAACTGTGTGGCTTAAATTGCTTAAATCAAACAGCAACATTTATAGTGGGTTAAAAATTTAAAAAAAAACCAGGATGTGACAGTAGATATCAAAGATATAAGTGCGAGATAGTGATATATCCCATGAACTATCCAATAATGATCTCCCACCATACTTCCATGATTGTAGTTTCTACATTATCAATGTTATCCGATAATATACCCATATCAATCCCCATTAGCCCCTTTCCAATCCCTTTCAAATCCCTTTCAAATCCCATATTTCCTTTATATATTCCCATATATCTATCCATTGAATCAGCCAGAAACAGCCAGGCCTTTTCAATGGCGAAGTCGTCTCCCGCGCCGTTGGACCGGTGCTTTTCTTCTCCGAGAGCTTGGAGCGTAGCCGGCTCTGGGGACCGGCACCGTTCACGCCGTTGGCCACGCTGCTGGGCACGGGGCTTTTCTCCTTGGAAATCCATGGCGTTCCACTTGGGGAAATGGTGAAACGAAAATGGTGGACTTTTCCGATGCATGAGTTTAGTGAGGAATTGCCCGAAATCCAATGGTTTCTCAAGATTTTCCCTATGAGAATAGGAGTTTATTGGGTCTGCAGTGTGCACCATGGTGTTTGAGACATGGGCTATTACATGGCAACACCCCCACAAGATGCGAGCGTTCGATCCAGGTAGGGTTGAACAAAAAGACTACGAGTAGTTTTAGTAGAGTAATAGTAAACCATCCCCAATGTTACAATAAATGGATCGTATATGGCCGTATGAACCAACATATGGGTGGCGTATTTATGATATTTATGTTTCACGAACATTAGCTGATATAAATACACCATATCATTATACACAGTCCATATCCCACTTGATATCCTCATCCATTCTCATCCCTATATTCTATGGGAACATCCATTGTTTCCGGTTAAGATTTTTCCTTCAACCAATCCAATCACTTGAACATCCAACAGAAATGGGACTTATTGCCATCTGATGCCATCATATGCCATCTGCATCAGATCTGGGACATATTATATCATATTATCATACATTATCGCCATCTGCCAATATCTGCCATCTGGATCAGGTTGGATCTACCCTCTGGTAAACCAACAGTTTGCTATTGAAAATTACCATAGAAATAGTGGATGTTCCCATTAAAAATTGTGATTTTCCATAGTTATGTTAGTTTACGAGAGGGTAAATCATTCCAAAATCACCATAAATGGGTGGTATAAATCATTCCATAAAATGAGTAGTTTTTACCATGTTTTACCCACATTATGAGGATCTGCAGATCGAGGGGCGTATTTGGCCAAGCGTTTCTCCAACATCTTCACCTTCACCTCGGCCTTCGCCTGGGCCTCCCGCAGCTCGCGCAGCTCCGACGCGTCGCCGTTGGACGCGGTGGTGGAGCCGCTGGGCTCGGAGGGGGATTTCCTCGGGCGATGGGGGATTTTTGTGGGGAAAGATGGTGGAAAATCACCACTTTTGACGAAAATGCTGGGGAAAATGACGTGTTGTCTTGAAAACTTGCTGAACAGTGGAAGGTTTTCTGGTTTTGAAGATACGTTTTGAAGGATGATGGGCAAATCTAGTGGTAGCGGTGGTTTTAGTCCACTCTTGTCAGTTGTTCAGTTCTTTCCGACAAAGCCACTGGCGGTCTGAATTCCCTTGTGGTTTAAAACCAATTGAAGGATGGTGTCCTTCCCAGAGCCCCTATAGCCCACTGCAAGCGCTCACTCACAGGTTGCTTCCAAAAAACTCCGTTATACCGATTATACTATACCACATTTAGTCCCACTAAATCCCATTATATCCCAAAATGGTTGCCCGTCCCAATTGAATCCATATTCTTTGGTCCAACCTTATTTTTGATGGTAAACATCCATCAGACTTTGCCCAAAAGAAACCAACAACGCATTTTAAGGTCGTCAAATCCCATGAGAAATTCTACTGTATCCCCATCGAATGGTTGGTTAAGCTACGCTCTGTGAACAACGCATAACGACGCTATGGAAAGCAATGATTGTCAAAAACGGTAAATCATCGAACTACACCATTTTCATCCATGTTCCATAACTGTGGCAAATCCCTGTTTATATACATCCCACACAAAGCAAACGACTAAATCCAGTCTATCTCTATACAAGGATTGGTTAAATTCAAATCACATATCTTATTGGAACTGCTGCTTTAACCACATTTTTTAAACCAATATATCCCCATTACGTCTACTACCATATATTATCATAAAGCATGAGTTTCAACAATTTTCCATAGCAATTTTCACATTAATTGCTTTTCAAGCCAATTTTCTTCATGATTATACTCCCAAGGGTATCACAAATATATTCCAACTAACTTCCAACAAGTTGGGTTTCCATCTAACTGGCAGCTATTGAAACTACTATGTCCATTAGTGTATATCACCATTGAAACCGCCCAGTTCAAGGTTTAAGTGTCCCATTATATAACCATATATCATATATTCCCATTATATTATATTGTATTCTCATGAGGGTTGTTTTTTGAATGAAATCACCATGATATTCCCACTGGTTCTTACTTACATTTACCATTATATTGATGGGTATTTATATGTATTTATTGATTCATATTGATTCTATTTCCCAATGATATCACCATTATCTTCCAACTAACTCCCCATTGAAACTGCCATAAGCGAATGGAAAAATTGTATCATTGGATCATAGTGGTGGTAAAAACTACTATCACCTTGACAAATCACCAATCCTATTAATTAATCATATTCACAATTATCATTTACTATCATCTATTATCATCTATTATCATCTATTCTCATTTACCATCCCAACATATAGCCAGTGATCTTCCAAGTATATCCGCACTGATTCTGAATACCCATTGAAACTGCCCAGTTCCGCCCAAGTCTCCCATTGGTTCCACCTTTCAGATCCACATTCGAACGGCCTCCGGCTTCATCCGCACTCGCCTGACTCCTGGGACTTTGGACCTTGGCCTGGGCCAGTTCCACGTTCCACCTGAGCCGTTGGTGCACCGGGGCTGGGAAAATGGCGCCCAAAACATGGGGAAAATGTGGGGAACAGGTGGAAATTCTAAGATTGAATTATGTGTTGAAAGATTCTATGGTGATTGTAGAAATTCTATAGAATTGCATCTGGTTTTACACACACATATCATATATATATATAGGATGTAGAAATTTCGTAGAAATACCAAGGTTGAACGATATGTTGCGAAATTCAATTCGTACCTCCAAGTGGCCCCCCACCGTCACTTTCCGAACGGGTTTCCCCATGAGTTTCCCACATCTATTGGAGCAGTTTACCCTACTTAGATGGACCCTGGGATTAGCAGACTGGTTAGCGACTGGCCTATAACTGACTAGACAACGGATCATAGTGGACTAAATAATGGTTTCTAATGGCTGCCAGCTCACTTAGCACTCACTACTCACTCTCAAACATCACTTAGAACTCTCAAATCGTCTCACGTAGAACTCACAGAGCTTCAAAACGCTGGAAAGGTTGCGAAAAGTGGATTTCAAAATTCATCACTTAGCACTCACGGATTTTGCACATTGAAGAAGCCAGGGGAGGGGTTGGGGTGGGGTGGGGTGTGATGTTAACGTTCATTGGCACCTGCACAAGACAGCACCTAATAACTTCTGAGAGGTACAAGCGATGCAGCGACAAGAGTGCCAAACGATGGCGCCCCCGTTTATAGTCACTCACTATAGTATACCAACTAGTTGATTGACTAGATCATGGATTCTATATGATCCTATCCCATCAACTAACCATTTGTCACTCCCTGGGCTCGTCGAAGTGATCCAGTACGCAGGCAGGCCTCAGCTGGGCATTCTCTTGGAGAACTGAGCTGGCGAAGGCCGCCAGCTTCTGGATGGTGTTGGTGCACCACTCGGAGCGAACCAAGCTGCCTAGCTGGGTCGCGGGCGAAAATGTGTGTGTCAAATATGGTGATAGTCGAATCGTACATCTTTTTGGATGGGAACATGAGGGGGGGAAGTTCTCATTCTCCATCCATGTAAACTTTTTTGGATGGAAAATGAAGTTTTGATGGAAAATATGAATCATCATGTCTTTTTTTTGGGCTTTATGGGGCTTTGATGATTTGGGAAAGCAGACCGACATGATGATTCTTACTCAGCCTTTGGAGAAATCATCACTTCGCCCCGTTCAGTCCTTAAACCACCACCAGAAACTTTGGTTTAAAAGAGGATGAAATCAGATATTTGGAACCAACGCCATGGGGTGTTGAATATGAAGGGGGGATGCCTCTTATCCCATATCATCCCATATTTTCCCACCAAGATCCCATAACTTGGATTAGTTGTATTTTATCATCCCATAAGTTGGGAAGGGAGTCATAGAACGGCAACCTATTCAACAAAACCCAGGTACCACTGGATTCAGTGCTGCTGGCCGCATCTTCCGGTGCTCCAATTTCTTCCTCTAAGCTTTGAGGCAGCTGCTTCAGACTGGAGGACACTGCTTGGAAGGCCCTCAGGTCCTTGGGATGAGTTGAAATCCACAGAGTTAGCTCTGGAAAATGGCCCATTCATAGAGGATGTACCTATCAAACATTGCGATGTAGCGATGTTGGTTTACCAGAGGATAGGCAGGGGTTGGTAAATGTCCGAATTATACAAACATCACCCAGCGAAAAAGGGAACAGATACATGTTCAAGTGATATTCAAAATTACCCCGAAGGGACATGTACCAACCCGGTAGATTCCTGGTAGATTCCCCAAATTAAAGTTTAGATCATTGAATATTTCTCCCAGTAGGTTCCCCAGGTGGATAAATTGATGTGGACATTCAACATCACCGACTCAGCAAATCACATTGAAACTATTTCTTGAAGATATTCCCAGTTCCCTTGTATTCTTTGAATTTAAAATCAACAACAACATCTTGTTTCAATGGATTTGTTAATGGGAAAATTTACAGGAAACAATGGATTTTTCCATCAAATACTGCGGTTTCATGTAAATTTTCCCTTAAACCAATCTAGTGATTGTTTGTCTGAAAATCGAGTAGCCATACAATCCACCTGGTTTATCATCAGTTTCCAGCATGTTTCCCATGTTTCCTCTTTAAAACCCGCAGTTTCAGATCAAAATCAATCCAAGGTGCTTGGTTTTCCCGCAGCCACAGCTTTTCTTCCAGTGGCAGCAGTTGACCTTTCAAAGTGGCCACTTGTCGGCGAAGATCGGCTTCATCCTTTTCACTGCCTTGGAAGCCAGGAGGGGAAAAGGACGACCAAGGTCATGTGAACTCGGGATTGATAAACTGTTGTTGTTTTTTTTTGTTAATCACGAGTAACGACAATTGAAGGTCTTTTTATGATGTATTGACCCAGGAGTTACCACTTCTTGTGGTAATTTGTCAGTATTTCTAGAATAACCCCTCTAATGAATCAACGGGTTGTATTCATCCGGGGTCAACATTAGTGCATAAAACGTGTTTCCGGATCGCCTCTCATCAATTCAGTCAAGCTTGGTTTATTGGAGTCCCAGAAAGAAACCACCGAAAAACATAAATGGCCAATTATTTTGATATGGAGGTTTCCCAAGAGTACACCAGTTCTCTCGGGTTCCCTTGGCCTTATGTTTGAACAGAAATCCGCGTGTCTGGGTCATTTCGAAGAAATCCTACATACTTTGGGCCACGAACTCGGATAGTTAGCCCTTACGAACCATCATCTTTCATGAGGCCAACTGAGATTCACCACAAATTACCCTCTGGTTATTTAACATAGCCATGGAATAGCTGGCTAATTTTGGATGATTTTCCCAGCTAGAAACCTCCATTTATAATCCGTTCCCCCTAATACTAAACCCCCCCCCCTAATAGTAAACACCTCGGGTAGTTTTTAGTATTAGGGGGGTATTCATTATTAGGGGGACCCCTAATAGTAAGCGCCAGACCTTAATATTNCAAAAAATTGGATTTCGAAGCGGACCCCTAATAGTAAGCGCCAGACCTTAATATTAAAAACTATTTTTCTCGATTTCAAAATCAATTAAATCTCAATTTCAAACGCAATTAATACGTTGCAAAAAATTGGATTTCGAAGCGGACCCCTAATAGTAAGCGCCAGACCTTAATATTAAAAACTATTTTAAAGATTTGCATTTGATTTGGGGTCAATATCATTTGATTTAGGATTAGATTTACATCCCATCATGCCACCCCACTTGCACAAAAGCGTCGGCTACTGGTGGCTGGTGCTGGTGGTTGGCACCAACCAGACCAGCCCTGAACAGCAG
>BGPT01001771.1:236909-263141 GCA_003297045.1 Symbiodinium sp. clade C Y103 | reverse complement strand
TCTTGCAAAGGTTGGTGAATATCTGCAATCTTGAACAGAACCATACGCCGGGCGAATTCCCAGCTTCCAGTGGTGTCAGTGACAAGTGAGCTACCCGCACTATAAGTCCTTTTTCATCTCTAGAACCTGCATGCGCGGTGCGCCAGCCAGGCCAGTGCGTGCTGTGCAACACTGGTGCGCTGTTGAAAAAAATGTCACAGATGAAAGTCCACACTTTGCGCTCCACACTTCACACTCAAAACTTCACACTTCACACTGCGCTCTTCACACTCCACACTCCCCACTTCACACTTCACACTTCACACTCCACACTTCACCCTTCACACTGCACTCTTCACACTCCACACTTCACACTGCGCTCTTCACATTCCACACTTCACGCTTTACACTGCACACTTCGCACTCCACGCTTCACACTTCACACTTCACACCCCACACTTGCTCTCATCCAATGTAGTCTCATCTGATCTCTCCTCACCTTATAGCAACCACAAAATAGATAGAAAAGTGGGAAACCCTGAAAATACCTCCTGGAAACACTTTTCTATCTGCTCTCATCTCATCCCATCTCTTCTCATATGACATCTAAGCTTGCAAAAAGCACTTCCCAGTACTACTTCCTCATACAAAGCTTTGCACTACAAAGCTTTGTACTACAAAGCTCGCACAAAGCACTTCCCAGTACTACTTCGTACAACAAACCTTGCACAAAGCACTTCCCAGTACTACGTTGTACTACAAAGCTTCCACAAAGCACTTCCCAGTACTACTTCCTACTACAAAGCTTGCACAAAGCACTTCCCAGTGCTACGTTGTACTGCAGAACTTGCACAAAGTACTTCCCAGTACTACTTTGTACAACAAAGCTTGCACAAAGCACTTCCCAGTGCTACGTTGTACTGCAGACCTTGCACAAAGTACTTCCCAGTACGACTTTGTACAACAAAGCTTGCACGCACGCACACACTTGAACAGAAACATCATATCGAATTGGGTAGCTAGAGTGCATCAAACGTGCAAAAACACCTCAGTAAACCTGACAGGAGTTGGAGCAGTCATTGGAAGTGAATCCGATTCCGACGAGGTCACAAAATCAGTTCAGTCGCCATTTCAGTGGTCAAAGAAATCAGATTGCGGTAACCGTGGAGATTTCGAAACAAAACAGAGTGTTGAAGTTGTTCGGAAAGGGGTTCTTGGCTTTGCCCCGTGCCATAATCAGAAAATGGAACATAGCAGGTACACNTGGAGATTTCGAAACAAAACAGAGTGTTGAAGTTGTTCGGAAAGGGGTTCTTGGCTTTGCCCCGTGCCATAATCAGAAAATGGAACATAGCAGGTACACACCGTTGATCAGACGGTGCTTCCCCCATTGTGGAATACCTTCGTTGGCACAGGTATCCACAATGGGCCTGTGCCCCCTGCAAAAANCATAGCAGGTACACACCGTTGATCAGACGGTGCTTCCCCCATTGTGGAATACCTTCGTTGGCACAGGTATCCACAATGGGCCTGTGCCCCCTGCAAAAACATGGTAGAAGTTTTACATCTCTTCAGATGTTACACACACACGCCCTCCCGCGGGAGGGCGAAAAATCAAGGCCCCGACAATGAGATTAAAGTGAAAACGAGGGAAGATGGAAGTGAGGTGAAAATGACAATGAGATGGAAAGTTACTTAACCGGAACACAGGAGGGGGAAACGCAAGAAAAGAATGGAAGGAGAAAACACAAACACAACGACGGACACGGGCCAAGACCAGAGGAGGGGGGGGAGGACGGAAGCGCCTGAACCAACCTACCAGGGCGACACCTAAGCCTACCTAGGCACGCGCAGACNGGACCCATGGGGAACTAGTTTTTCAATTGGATGCACTCTAGTACAGCGATGCAGTTGTCGTGATAAGGCTCGAGGGCCCTCAACTTTCAAGTAGTAGTTGGACTAACGTCCCATAAACGGCTTGCAGTGTCAAGTGAATTACGTGCAAAACTGACCTCACCAGACAACCATAAAGAGCAAGAATTCACCATACCTGCAAGCATGGCCTGTTGCCTTGACCATCATGTTGCACGTGCTGTAAACTCAATAGTCACTCGAGCAAAGCTGAAAAAGGAAGTGTTTCCAGTCTCTCTGCAAAAAGGTGACTGCCCAAAACCGCGGCCTGTTGTTGAACCATGTTGACCGACATCTGTAACAGTCAGCTGCAACTGCGAAAAGAACGGAAGTGCCCGGAACGGCGGCCAGTTGTTCAACAGTGTCATTCGACCGATGGGTGAAAAGAGGAAAAAGGCCAGCTGTTTCACTTTACTAACTTGGACGAATTACTACTTAAATCACCACACTTCGGCTGTCAAATCGGAGGATCCGGCAGTGTACCTAGAAAGGTATTCCCCAAGGGCTCATGCCACCATGACGGATTCCGACATGAGTAACACACTTGAACAGAAACACCATATCGAATTGGGTAGCTAGAGTGCATCAAACGTGCAAAAACACCTCAGTAAACCTGACAGGAGTTGGAGCAGTGATTGGAAGTGAATCCGATTCCGACGAGGTCACTAAATCAGTTCAGTCGCCACTTCAGTGGTCAAAGAAGTCAGATTGCGGTAACCATGGAGATTTCGAAACAAAACAGAGTGTTGAAGTTGTTCGGAAAGGGGTTCTTGGCTTTGCCCCGTGCCATAATCAGAAAATGGAACATAGCAGGTACACNCATAGCAGGTACACACCGTTGATCAGACGGTGCTTCCCCCATTGTGGAATACCTTCGTTGGCACAGGTATCCACAATGGGCCTGTGCCCCCTGCAAAAAACATGGTAGAAGTTTTACATCTCTTCAGATGTTACAACCACACACACAAAATCTTTATACAGAGGAGCTTCTACACACAGAAGCTTTTACGCGAAATGGCGCCAGAAATTGCAGCTCCAAAACCGAATTTTGAAGCACTTTTACTTAAAAGAATTGTAAAAGGAACATGATCAGCGCCAAAACTGAGAAAATCTGCTGACAAATCACCATCGCAACCTTCATGCAGCCATTCCAATACGATTTGCCATGTTCAGCTGCAAAAGAAAACACTATTTTGCGCACATCCACACCACCCGGGCACCTTGATGCAGCTATTACAATTCGTTTTGGAACAGCCTGTAGCCAACTCGCATGTAACTACACACATGGCAACACAGCATGGGAACAGTCATGCAGGAATTCCATTGCAATCTGCAACCACCGATTCTCCAAGCGCAAAGAACTACGTACACCCAAACACATCCAAAGCACCTTGAAGCCACAGTTGAAGTGCGGCAAGAAAAAAGCATCAAAACGAACGGTCCGCAACCGCAGCGCACACGAGCTACCCTTCATCGCCGGCTGAAACCACTTTACCCGAAAAAAACACAATGTTTCGCGCCCCGGCTACCTCCCAGAAACAAGTCCCATGCAACATGCATGGAGCCATTACAATGCGTTTGCTAACATCCCGTGGCCACCCCGCATGTATCTACGCACATGGCAACACAACATGGCAACAATCATGCAGCAATTCCAGTGCAATCTGCAACCACCGATTCCACAAGCGCATAGAACTACGTACTCCCAAAACACATCCATACACCTTGAAGCCAGTTAAAGTGCGGCAAGAAAAAAGCATCAAAACGAACGGTCCGCAACCGCCGCGCACACGAGCTACCCTTCATCGCGGGCTAAAACCACTTTACCCCAAAAAACAAAATGTTTCACGCCCCTTCTACCTCCCAGAAACAAGTCCCATGCAACATGCATGCAGCCAGTGCAATGCGTTTTGCAACCTCACCTGGCCAATCCGCATGTCTCTACGCACATGGGAACACAACATGATTGCAATCATGCAGCCATTCCACTGCGATCTGTAATGTATTGTTGTGTGATGTATTGTTGTGTGGTGTATTATTGTGTGATGTATTGTTGTGTGATGTATTGTTGTGTGATGCGCTGTTATGTGATGTATTGTTGTGTGATGTATTGCTATGTGATGTATTGTTGTGTGATGCATTGTTGTGTGTGATGTGTTGTTATGTGATGTATTGTTATGTGTGATGTGTTGTTATGTGATGTATTGTTGTGTTATGTATTGTTGTGTGATGTATTGGTGTGTGATGTATTGTTATGTGATGTATGGTTGTGTGATGTGTTGTCATGTAATGAATTGTTATGTGACGTATTGTTTTGTGGTGTATTGTTATGTGATGTATTGTTGTGTGATGAATTGTTATGTGACGTATTGTTTTGTGGTGTATTGTTATGTGATGTATTGTTATGTGATGTATGGTTGTGTGATGTGTTGTTATATGACGTATTGTTATGTGGTGTATTGTTATGTGATGTATTGTTATGTGATGAATAGTTATGTGATGAATTGTTATGTGACGTATTGTTTTGTGGTGTATTGTTATGTGATGTATTGTTATGTGATGTATTGTTATGTGACGTATTGTTATGTGGTGTATTGTTATTTGATGTCGTATTGTTATGTGGTGTATTGTTACTGCATTGAATTTCGTCTGTAACTCGGAAGATTGCTTCCCAACTTCCTTTGATCATACACAAGGCTTTCTTACATATTTTATGCTGAGCATGCTTTAAGAATCATGCAGAACAACACAATGTTGAAGCAAGACAGCTCGAGGGTTGGCTACAGGAAGGCCATTTGTGCCCAGCCACAGCAATGAACGAGATGGACCGTATTTTCAACGAACTCCTCTCGCGACGAGCCGATTGCATAGGCACTGGCCCCATGGAATGAAGAAAGATTGCCCTCCAACAGACTCAGCAGCACTCAAAATCTTGCTTGGCAACAAACGTGATCAAGGCAAAAACATTCTGTATCTACAGTAAATCCACGAGGATAATGTCAACAAATTGAGATCATTGATGATCACCCAAATCTAGGGCAAATTACATCTGATTTGCAAATCTTCGTCAAACCAATCCTGCCATTGCACCATTTGAGAGCCTGAGTCGTCAGTACAGGCTGCACCCAACTGTTTAAAGCCCGGTTCCGCAGGGCAGGGCAAGCGCAGGGCGAGCGCTTGCAGGTCAACACTCCATGCTGACAGGCTCCGCAACCCGTGCGCAAAGGAAACAGTGTGAGAAATTGGGTGATAATTTAAAGGTGGTTGTGAGTGTGAAAAGCTGGCCAGAAATCATATAAAACATCCCAAAAATGAAATACATGCTATTTTTTGTGGAATGTTTATCCAACAAACCTTCCAGTTTCACATCCCAAATCCAACTCACAGCCACACTCCGGATGCCGTCTCTGAAATCTCTGAAACCTGAAAATCTTGGCCAACTGTCATCATATGAGAAATCGACATCTCTGTGGCGGGAGGCCAAACCTGTAATCCGAAATCAATTTGGTCGTTTCATTTGATTCACGTTGTGTCCATCGACTTCGACAGGCCATGAGGTGGTTTATCAGAGGCAATCAGGCACTTCTTGATCTTAGTTGGGCACTCAGATGTCAATCACAATGCGCTGACCGGGCAAGAATTTTACCTGCCAGGAGTCTTTCGTGTCGGTAAAGTGTACCATCCAATGGGATCCGCATCGCCCTAATATTGCTGTGCTTATTGTACGACCTGCCAAGAGGCCTTGCAAGACTTCGTGCAAATGTCATTCTTTCGAAAGGGAGCTTCAGTTGGTACATGACTAGTTTGCGCATGTCTAATTCTTCTTGTTTTCTGTTGGAAACAGTCCTATCTCACTCCACAAGAACTCAACAACTGCAGCAAAGTTGGCTTTTTGAGCCTGATCAAGAATCGCAAAAATGTCGGTGTCGGGCTGAAGGCAACCTTGAGGGCACCTGCCATTTGGGGCAGGGAAAAGGGTGCAGATTTTTTGCAGCCTGATGCTCTGAGTGCCGCACGCGAAACTCAGCAGGAAATTTCAATCGAATTAAGCAGCGAAAGCTGGTATGGATCTCACGTCAGAAAAGGGAATCTTAACATGTTTGCATGACGCACCAGGACCATGAGGCCTAGAGGGAGAAGAATCACACAGCTGAAGAGAAGAATGAACACACAAGAAAGTTACCTTGTGCATGGACAATGGTTGAAAAAAACCGACGAAGCCGCTGAGTTTACCAAAATGTAAACTTCGAAGGTTTACGCACTGAAGATATTGGGAGAAGCTACCGCGGCAGAATCTCCGCAAACACAACCGTGTTGGGTGTAAATAGCTTCATTGGATACTATCATAGTGTTGGTTTAGGATATTTTGAGAGTTTGGTTTAAGGTTTGGTTTAAGGTTTATTTAGGGTTTGTTTAGGGTTGGTTTAGGGTTGGTTTAGGGTGCAATTAGGGTTGGTTTAGGGTTTGATTATGGTTATTTAGGGTTGTTTTAGGGTTTGGTTTAGGGTTTGGTTTAGGGTTTGGTTTAGAGTTTGGTTTGAGGTGTGGTTTGAGGTTTATTTAGGGTTGGTTTAGGGTGTAATTAGGTTTGGTTTAGGGTTTGTTTAGGGTTATTTAGGGTTGGTTTAGGGTTGGTTTAGGGTTTGGTTTCGAGTTGGTTTAAGGTTTGGTTTAATGTTTATTTAGGGTTTATTTAGGGTTGGTTTAGGTGGCAATTAGGTTTGGTTAAGGGTTTGTTTAGGGTTTATTTAGGGTTTGTTTAGGGTTGGTTTAGGGTGTAATTAGGTTTGGTTTAGGGTTTGTTTAGGGTTTGGTTTAGGGTTTGGTTTCGAGTTTGGTTTCGAGTTTGGTTTAAGGTTTGGTTTCAGCTTTGGTTTAATGTTTATTTAGTGTTTATTTAGGGTTTAGTTAGGGTTGGTTTAGGGTGTAGTTAGGTTTGGTTTAGGGTTTGTTTAGGGTTATTTAGGGTTGGTTTAGGGTGTATTTAAAATTTTGTTGGATGTTGGATTAAGGTTCATTTAGGGATAAAAGGTGTGTATATAAAGACTATAGATAGATAGATAGATAGATAGATAGATAGATAGATAGACAGATAGATAGATAGCTACCTAGCTAGCTAGATAGATAGATAATGATAGATAATGATACATAATGATAGATAATGATAGATACTGATAGATAATGCTAGATAATGATAGATAGTGATAGATAGTGATAGATAATGATAGACAATGATAGATAATGATAGATAATGATAGATAATGATAGATAATGATAGATAACGATAGATAACGATAGATAATGATAGATAATGATAGAGAATGATAGATAGTGATAGATAATGATAGAAAAGGTAGGTAGGTAGGTAGGTTGATAGGTAGATAGATAGAAAGATAGATAGATAAATAGAAAGATGCATACACACAGATAGATAATGAAAGATAGATAATGATAGATAGATAATGATAGATAGATAATGATAGGTAGGTAGGTTGATAGGTAGATAGATAGATAGACTTAGATAGATAGATAGATAGATAGATAGATAGATAGATAGATAGATAGATAAACAAAAAAAAACAAGAAGCCAGGAATCCCAAAGCCACAAAAGCCACAAAAGCCACAAAAGCCACCAAAAAAGAAAAAAAAACAAAAAAAAAATAGCCCTCCCAGGGAAAAACAGGAGGCTCTGCAGAGAAGAAGCCTCCCAAACCCTTGCTCAACACCAGACTTGAGGCCAAGGTGTAAGGAATGAAAGCTAGCAGGGTGGGTGTAACGAGGAGGAACGGGAGGGTGAGGAGGAGCAGAAAGATGAAGATGATGAGATTGCTCCTATCAACAAGGAATGCATCCACAAAGATAACGACAATGAAGACCTGCTACCGAAGCTGCTGCGGTGACTACGATGGTGGTGATGGTGGCGATATTGATGCTGATGATGATGATGATGATGATGATGATGATGATGATGATGATGATAGTGAAGCTGATGATGCTGACGGCGACGATGGCCCTGGGGGGATGGAGCCCCACCAAAACCGCTGCTTCCAACGCAACAAGGCAGGAAACTTAACTGTGAAGTTTTACGTGATTGGAGATTACAGCCCCTGTCAATACCTTGCTAAAGCAAGAGGGACTAAATTAGCAGAAGCTGGCTTTCATGACATTCATTTCAAGCAGCCAGTTCTCCGATTGATCACATTGAAACCACGCCTGGCTCTGGCCAAAGCGGGAAAACGGCTGCTCAGCTTTTTAAAGTGAAGCCGCTCCTTGTCGGAAATTTGCAGGCAGAGGAGCAACTTCAGGAAAGTGTACACTGGCTGGAACCATTGCCAGTTGAATAATTCCTTCAACCTGTTCAGACTTGGAATTGAGAACATCTTGCTATCAGCATGATAAGTTCACTTTGCTCTACATTTCAAGACACTCGTTTTCGGACCTCCAAGATCCTCATTTTCTGACCAAGATTCTTTCACTTTCTCCACCTCTGTTGAGTTCATGTTTGCCACCTCCATTGAAAGGATCTCACACACCTCAGGGACCAGTGACTAAGATAAAATCAATGGAGTCTGATTTCCACACCACGATAGCATCCACAATTGGATCTTGAAGGGTCACAGCCATGCCAAGCCAATCTAGTATGGGACCTTGAATCTTGAAGGAACCGGTGTCATATATCCTGAAAGGTTGCAATGCTGAGAGTGTCAAGTTGGGGATTGTGATGATGAATCTCAGTGATACTCTGTTCCAGAAGACAACAAAAGATGTTCGCCAAACCTTTAATCTTGCAGCTGGTTGAAATTCCAGGTTCTCCCGCGGAGTAAGCTTCTTTGGTTCTAGCCATTCTTTAATTTGCTTTTTTGGTACGTCCCTATATCAGCCCCTTTTGGCCGGTGACCCTTCACAACTAGTTGCATCGAGCTGCGACAGCGATCTCATTGGGGTGCAAAACACGGCTGACCAGATTCTCATGTGGCAAGTCGGATAGAATGCAATCGCAAGCATCCAAGATCATGGCTCCTGTTGAGGAAATCCTCAGTTGTGGCTGGTACTCTGCACATGTGGCAGAACCGTGTAGAAGTGCTTTTTTGAAATGAAGGATTGAAGAGCTCAAAACTACAAAAGAAATTGCAAGAAGACACCGTGCCACCAGTTGCAGTTTCCATTTCCCAGCACCCTCCGGTTGAGATATTTTCCAGCTGCTGTTGGCCAAGCATCTCACCGAGAGCAAGGCCATAAATGGGCTGCGGCATTGAGAGGATGGCGCGCGTCATGTCAACTGAAGCGCTCGCAGCCCCTCCGATGCAACCGATGCGGTCCAGGTCTGCGAGGTCGTCACGGTCACGGTCGTCACGTGCTGCCGAGCCCTGGACCAAGAGGAAGATCAGCGGCACTTGGTGCACGCCGACTTCTCTCAAGACCTCAAGCTCCTGTACAACACCAAGAAGCTGACTCCTGGGCAGCATCATGGGCAAAGGAACGTAAAAGAACGCCCAACTTCATCCCGGCTTGGAGTCACATGTGCAAATCTATGTGAAAAAATATCTGATGCAAACAGTTTATGAATTGCAGATGGTGCTACTGTGAATTGCAGATCTACAATCTGAAAAAATAGGTTTTCAATATCACTGCCCATGATTGTATATATATATATATATATATACATACATTTACATTATCTATATACATATATATATATATATATACTAATATATACATATATATGTCCAAGGTGAATGCCTACCAGGATATTTGCAGATTTAGAATCAAAAGACAGCGATTGAAACAGCGCTGGCAATAGAAAGTGAGATCAAACTGAACTTTTTAGACTGGGGCTTCACCCCAAACATAAACCAGACAACAAGCTGCACAGCAGCTGGGTCGCAGGAATGGTGCCAGAATCTCAGAATTGCTACGGTTGTTCAGCGCCCCTACAGTTTGACCTGGAAATGTCTTTCCATAGGCGATTCCAGAAATCTCCAAGATCGTATACTGTTGGGGAGGATTGGCCAGTCTTCATACAAAGAAAAGGGGGAAACGCAAGTCTTGAAGCAGCAAAGATTCTCATCTGCACCCTGGTCAATAATCACAGCACGAGCTCCACACTTTGCCTCAGATTCAAAGTAGGAGTCATCACACCTTGGGAAACCCAAAGGTTTTTGCACCTAAGGCCAGTATCATCTGATCACGAAGTGTTCAGAATTTCAAGGGGCCAGCCTGTAGCCTTAACTACCGCTCAGAGACTTTGCTTTGGGAACTTTCTGGGACCTGACCTGGAATCTGCACTCCGAATGAAATTGTGCGGTTTTGCGAATTTGGGAGCGAGCTGAATCAGCGAGCATGCGAGGGTTCCCTCCAGTCCTGTTGCTTTGAATCCTTGGGTGAGATCAGATTTCAAATGGAATCCTACTAAGGAATCAACTGGAACTGGCCGCCTGGCAGGGATAAGTTTTTCAGGGTGTGGCTCCAGTAAACAAATTGTTGGCTGACTCTCACCCGGCATTTTCGCGCTTCTCATCCAGGTTGCAAACATTGCTCCGCTTCCACACGATGGAGAAAACAAAAGGCTGTATGAACTGCGGCCACTGCGGCTGCGGGGTGCAACGCCAATCTTCAGGTTCCCTGAGAATGGGGAGGTTTGTCATGTCACGGACTTAGGGCATGATAGAACAAGTTGGTATTGAGAATTATGTCCAGACTTGAATTCCCAAGTGGTTTGAGGGCACTTCGGTAAATTTCCTGGAATTCATCTACTGCTTCAACGCTGTGCCGATTCTTGGAGCACTCTTTTTTGCGTGAAACTGGCGAGCTGTGGATGCAAACCGGAATGACCACATGGCATTCCCCAAGGGCTGCAAGCATCACCAGGGGCTAGAACCTGCCGGAGCTCAGAAAGCGAAGCAGAAATGATCGAAAGTCTCCAGTTCCGGCTACAATTTTTGTCTCCACTGAAGAAAAAACGCTTCCTGCATCAGACAATAAACGCTTCCTACATGAGACAATTAGAATCTTTAACATCTCTTGAATGTCGTCAAGCGTCATCAAACCTTGAACCCAACAGCCCTTCGCCTGCTCAAATATGGCTCCCAGCCAACTTGGCGAAGCGCTCGTTAACCACCAACTGCACGTCCAGGGGGTCATTTCCAAATCATCCTCTCCCTTTCACAAGGGAAAGATCCGGTCAGAGCCCAAGATGACAACAAATAAAATGAAGTGCGCAATATGGAAATCTTAGAAGAGAAGTGTGAAACAGCTTGCACTTCCAAGTACACAAGGGGAAAATGATGAAAAATAATGGAAAAGTGGCAAGAAAGCCAGGCCCAAACAGATCACCTCTACACTGCCCCTAGCACCTCACCACGGCGAAGCTTGGCTTCTTCCATGAAGTAGCGCTCATCTTTGGCCCACCACCTCAGTCGGACAGCCTCAGAATTCTCCAAGCAGTTATAGTTGTATGTTCGTAATGGGCATTCATGAACCAGTGAGTTATACTTATGTAATATATGGATTAATGGGGTAATGTTTCAGACTCTTTCTTGAGAAAATTGCTGAACGCATCACTATTTCTCATGAGCCGCTGGATGCAATCAATCTTCTCATTGCGTGAGTTGGCAATAAGACTCATTTCTTCAGATTTATGACAAAAGGTGCAAGGATTGCAAGGTCGGTTCCTGCAGTTCAAATTCCCTCAGAGATACCGCTGCTGTTGCGTTGCCTGATTCTGTGAACCTGATCTTGTCCACAGAAGCCTGCTCAAAAATCATTGGACCTTCAGAAAATTAAAGATTTATTGCCCAAAAATTGCAATGTTCGAATGAAAATTACCATGCCCCCTGCCACAACACCCACAGCTTCAGCCCGAGTGGCGCGGAGTCCCGGCGCAGTTGTTGAGTCTCTTCAAAGCCATCACGAACCTTCACCTGGCCGTAGACCTGGGTTTCCCAGCAGCCCATGGGATCTGATGACTTTCATCCTGGAGAAAAGTTGAGAAAAGGCAAGGGGGTGAAGCTGAAGACAACTGTGAAGGTGGATACAGGTATCCTATGTATCCTGTTGGTTTACCACCCTGAAACATCTTAAACTCCCCGGCGGAATTTTCATCGTCCGCACTTTCAATACAAAATTATAGTTTCGCCACAGCGAAACGTCATTTTTTTGGATAAAAAGGGGGTCTCCGAAAGTGAGGGTTTAACTTTTCCACCGATAACCATCGCTGCATTTTTTCTTCTGCGGGGCGCTCGATGTCACATCAAAACAGTTGTTTGATATACTTTGCTGTGAAATTCAGCAAGTCACGTGGGTGTTCCCACCGCCATTGGAAGGATCGAATATAGCGAAAGCTTTTCTTATTCACTTTCATCGACCCTTTTGTTGTAGGGACACTGTTGGGGACAACATCTTTCATCAGTTTCCAGCAGTAGCGTAGGATGACGTATGTGTGCAAATGTAAGAAGAACGTGCAGTAGCGTAGGATGACGTATGTGTGCAAGTGCAAGAAGAACGTGCAGTAGCGTAGCATGACATATGTGTGGACGTGCACTTGAACGTTATTAGCCACCCCACCCCACTCCACTCCACCCTAACGTAGCACGACGTGCGTGTGCAAGTGCAAGAAGAACGTGCAGTACCGTAGCACGACCTGTGTGTGCAAGTGTCAGAAGAACGTGCAGTAGCGTAGGATGACGTATGTGTGCAAGTGTAAGAAGAACGTGCAGTAGCGGAGCAAGACGTATGTGTGCAAGTGCAAGGAGAACGTGCAGTACCGTAGGATGACGTATGTGTGCAAGTGCAAGGAGAACGTGCAGTACCGTAGGATGACGTATGTGTGCAAGTGCAAGGAGAACGTGCAGGAGCGTAGGATGACATACGTGCAATTGAACGTTATCAGCCACCCCACCGCACCCCACCCCACCCCACCCCATCAAAAAAATACGCGTTTTGCTGGACGGTAAAAATTCCGCCAGCCTTCATGGATTTCATGGATGGATGGAGCGAGAACGAAGGTCTGTAAAAGTCTGACCGGCCGCCTCGTGTCTCCAACCCGAAACATTGGTGACCGGTGAAGCAAATTCTTGGCAGGCACTGTACCCCGATAGGAATGTATCCTTTCAAGAACGTGATGGATAAAAAGGAATGTTACCAGAATGTTGTAAAATCGTTTCTCAGGTGATTTGGAGACACGGGAGGCATATCAGATGCCTTTCCACCAACTCGTAACAAATATCTCTGCACTAATATCTGCACTCCACGTCTGCGGAGTCAGGGTAAGCTCACGATGGACCAGCCAACCATCCAAGCTTTCAATTGGGCATCCCCACGGGGTGATCCACAATGGACTCCTGCTGGTTGGGCGACTCCAAAATGCCCCAAGTGGGAGCGCCTGACTCAGATCCCCCACTGGGCTGTTGTTGGAGTGGAAATGGAGAGTTCAGTAAACAGCTGAGTGGGATTTTTTGTTCATCCCTTTCATGTCCTTATTCTATCAACATTGATGTAGCGTCTATAAATCGTATGAATCGTATCTATAGACTATAGATCTCAATCTTATTTTGAGACGAAAAAAAGGAAGGGTGGCAGTCCCTATCGCAGAAACTCTCTGTCTCAGCTCCGCATCCAGTCTGGGCTGACCCAGAGATCCATAGAGCTTGGGTGCTGCGGTGGATTCCACAGCCGCGGCCTCAGCTGAGTGCGGCGGTTGGCGCCTCCACCTATGGGTGCATTTGGAAAGAAAGGGATCTGCTGCCCTTTGCTGTTTTACTATGGAGACTTCTCATATCATGTCCTGGTGAGGGACATGGACAGGTTGCTTCAGTATGCATTTTACATCCATTTGCCTTTTGGTTTTTCCTGCGGTGGTTACCCCTCTATCAAGCAACCAACCAGTGAAAAAAGGACATTTACGTCTCTGAATGGCTGATGGCTTGAGATGAACAACTTGGAAGTCGTGCTACCTCTACTCCTATGCCGCTATGCGGTGGTCAAAACTCCTAGACAGAATCGTCTGAAATCCAAGAGTGACCTGCTCCTATCATCGGCCTTCAAGCCGAAAGAAAGTGGGGTGACCATCCCGGTAAAGCGATCCTAGTTTCAGCTAGTTTCAAGACCTCACCTCCTGCCGAGATCACATGCCATTCAACCCCCATCTCCCTTGCTCTTGCCGAACCTCTCTGCGGTCGTATTCTTTCTGAAGCAAAGTTTCTCTTGCTCTTTGATCCTCAAACTTCCATCATGGCTCAGAGCCCCGCTTGGAAGATACCCTCTTTATTTTCTTGTATAAGTGGAAATTCCGCATGTTAGGGACACACCATGTATTGAGATTCACAGATGTGCTAAATGCAAACACGGCTCTATCACCACGAAACACAGTGATTCATTTGCATGTTCATTTAAAACCAAGAAAATGTTGTGAAAACCATGTGCAGCATCCCAAAGAAGGTACAAGTGTGGAAAGTCCAGATGATATACCCAGCAAAACCAACTTTCAACATCTTTCAACCACCCCAAAAATTGTCTCGATCCTTAGGTTGCCCTCTGGATCATGATGATCATGATGATCTGCCTCGCGAAGGGAATCCCCGGACGATTTAGCTCTGCAGTCCTCATTTCCATCGCTGTCAAACCGGCGGACAGCACCCCAACCCGGACAAAGCCTGGCTGAAACAGCACAACTCTCTGCCAAGAGAGTTTTCCCACCCAAGTTTTGAGGTCCGCTTCGCTGAAATCTCCAGCTAAATTAGACCACGGTACGCTTTCAAAGCTTTGGATTGCCAAGGCAGAAATCAAACGCTGCAGCCATGGCCTGTAGATATCAGAGCACCAGGCTAGAAGACAGCAACCTATGACAACTACCATCACCTCAGTGATACTGGAACTTGGGGACTCTGTCGGACTCTGTCGGACTCTGTCGGACTCTGTCGGACTCTGTTGACCCTGCCCTAGCAAATTGTCAGAAACAACCAAGTCATGTTGGTGAAACGGCTTGCAGTGAGGAAAAAAAACGCCCTTGAGGGAGGTGAAAAAAAAACTCACAAAAAGGAAATGACTAATGACCGCCTGGTCAGATTGGTGAAAATGCAAAACAACCAAGTCTACAAAGTACCTGCATCTATCAACTAGAACTGGGATGGGGGTCTTTGGCTTCGAATCAGAAACCTCAAGAGGCAAGTTTACAATTTCAGAATTCAGGAATTTGTTACATTCGTGTCAAACTATGCTAGTTCAATTCTAACACACAGCCCAAAACCAAAACATTTCAACTTCCCAAGTGAATGAGCAAGCCATGACTCGCCGCCCAAATCAAGATTGACAAGGCAGGTTCATAAGGAATGGTGTCTTTTTTCACCACCAGGGTCATGATAATTATGTCTGTTGTCATGTTTATTGAAAAGTATCATTGTATTTCAATAATCCCATCTTTTCAATACTCAACACCCCGCAGAAACCATGGTTTAGTACGGGATTTACACACATATATGTGACCATTAAGGGGTATAATATGTCATCAGTCCACCATGCCAAGTCACGATGTCCACGGAGATTGCGGTGGAGGCTTCTGGGCTCCATTCGCCGGCCGAAAAGTAACTGCCATAGGGCGGTTGGGTGGTCACTTGAAGCGTTGGTAGCTGAGATGGGAAAGATGCTTGCAGTTGGTTAGATGGGTAAGTCCCAAAGTTGGGAACACCAAGAAAAGAGTCATGGAATCTCTATTCACCGCCAAACTGTCTCGACTGCCCAAGGGAGAAAGGGTTTTCAGTTTCAAACCTGCGATCATCAGGAACATAGTCCAGGCCACTTGCTTCATGGCACTGTTTGGAAGCGAGTTTAGAGGACCTACATCGCTTTCAACTGATCCATGAAAAAAAAACGTTTCAGACTCCAAGGAAACTCAGTGACTACCTTGAAACAGAGTGCGAACAGAAAATGGTTTCAGGAAGGCCCGTCACTTCTAAAATCACCAAGGGTCAAAGGAAGCCCAAATGAGCTCAAGTTTCCACCAACTGGCACCAGCAGCTGCCTTGTAAACGGCATGGGTAATCCGTCAGTTCAATCCTTTGGCCTCAGTAGGGTCGGTCAACAAACTGCTGGGTAGAAAGCGAGACCATTTCTATCCTTCCAAGACATTGCAAGTATGGCTGTGGCAAAGATATCAATCGTTAAAAGTGACCATAGTCACATGTAAGCCAAGTACCTGTCAACTTCTCAGCCACCTTGCACACTCACTAGTTTCGTCTAGTTTCCCAATTCAAGCTACCAGTAGCTTGAACGTTCCTCACAAGGTCAGAACCCCCCTGCCATTCAGGAGTGGCCATTCTCTCCCGGGCATAAGCCCAGAACCAGCTAAAGTCAATTGGTCACGTTATCCTCAGGATCACAGCGTTAGACCAGTAGGGGACCATGGGTGCTGAGCTGGATTTCAACAAACTCTTGGACTGCAAGAAAATGATTGTATGTGTTCTCTTGGCATAAAGAAGGAATTCATGTTTTGAACGGATCTGGGACCATACCAAGACAAACCTTCCAACTTCCAACTGCCCAGACTTGCATGTTTTGAAGAGAGATTCCCAGTGCAGAACCTCAAAGGTTGTCATGCATTTGGATTGTACTGAAATGGGCCACATGAAGCCATCTGCCGACACTTTGGCTTTGTCTATCCATATGAAAAATCTGGATGTAAAATGTACAGTATTTCAAAGTTCCCTCATTTGCCACCTTCCAAATCACAAGTTTTTACATAGTTTTACCAGCAATTCTTGTCAAGCATCGGAGGGGACGCACACCGCACATGACCGTTCAGCCGGCAGTAGTGCGAATTTGATACTCATGTAGCGGCAGGAAACCATCCCCAAGGAGGACTTTTGCGCGCACAGCACATCAAAATGACATGTTTTCATCCCACTTGCCAGAGAGGCAAGCAAGCAGTGTGTCAGTCTATGCATGTCTGACTTCTCTCCGCTGTGGATGCTGCGCCTCCTTTCCCATTGGGTTCCAAAATAATCGATGCGCATGTGGAGTTTTCACCTCATTGACATTGGGGCATATAAATAACATACCAAATTGCGCTTATGGTGCTCGAAAGTTTCCGGTCACTTTGTCTGTGTATATTTGACCTGTCTGTTGACGCATGAACACATCTCACATCGCGCGAGCCACGAGCCCCATGCATTTTCTTTCAAGCAGCATCCATCCAAGAATGAAGCACAAATCGTTCAACTGACTCAAATTTCTTAAGCCAGCAAAAATGGGATGTTGGACCCGACAAATTGCACCAGATCTGCACATTGGCGAATTTCAGGCTCCAGGCACCCACAAGCACCAGGGAATCCTCATCTCTGCAGGTGTCAAGGATCCATGGGCCCCTTGCTTCAGACCAGGTGAGGTTTCTGATTTGCCGAACCGCGACACTTCCTGACCAGCAACAAGAATGCACTGGACCCTCCTTTTGGCTGGACTTTGGGAAAACCTAAATGTGGATTTACAGTACCTGGATTATGAGCCCCATAAAATTCCATGAAATCAAAAACATGAAATGAAAGTGCATCAGGATGCCACCAGCGAACTCGACGAAATGGTCCTAAAAACACATAGAATATCATAGAATCTGTTTTGAATCTGTTTTGAATCTGTTTTCTCATTCTCCGAGACTCCTTTGGCGACACCAAGGTTTTTGCCGTGGTGCTCAAGCCGAGGAAATCGCCCATCCGCGCCCGCGCCGCCGGCAACGGCGCATCGGGGCCAAAGAGGCCCTCCTCCACTGCCACGTCGATGGGAAGGAGGATGAAGCTGCTCAGAGATGGCTCCACGTCCCAAGCCTGGCGATCAGCTGATGATCAGCTGATGAAAGATGGAAAGATCATGAAAAATCTATGGAAAAATGGTGAAAATTGAAAGATTTGGGAGGCCTGGAGGCCTGAAGGCATCTTGAAACTGTCGAAAGATGGAACAATGAGAGTTGCTAGTAAATGACAATAAATGGATAGAAATTGCATAAATAAGAGATCGACGTGATTTTCTTGCAGGTGGGGGACGTCCCATGTTTCTTGCTTGACAAGATAGATGGTCAGCGGAGAAGTTCTACAGCTTTAGTTGCCTAGACAGCTATGTATCAATAAGCAGAGGGATACATAAATATGTATACATATATATATATATTATATTATATATATATATATATTATATATACAAACATATTATGTGTATATATATATATGTAGTTATATGTATATGTGTGTGGTTACTTTTTGAACAGGACAATGCATGCAACCAGAACAAACTCAAGCGAAATAACTACTTTTTGTATGAAGAACAACCGATCTGCTTCCCTACTCTCCAATGACACTAATCTACCCCAAATACATCTGACAGGAAACAAAACCACATTTTTTTCCTGCCCAAACCCTAAACGCAGCCTGCTGAAACTCCTCCTGGCGTCCACTTCGGCAATGGAAGAAGGCGTGCCGTCCTTTTCCATGCACTCCCACGTTCGCATACTCCAAGCAGTCCAGTAGCCTTTGTGGCAAAACCACCATATCTTCTGGTTCAACTGTGACATGGCCATGGTCGGCCGTGACCAGCAATGCAACATCCAGCATCTTTAATCGTTGCCACAAACGTTCGAGGCCGTCGCTGATGCCGCCAAGTACGTTGGTCACTTCATGGTGGCTGATGCCCAGCTCATGCATATGTTTGTCAGGATGTGAGGTGTACATGTATATGTAGGATTTCCAATCATGTTTTTCAGCCTCCTCAATACTCCGAAGGATGCAATCAATTCCATTGTTGAAGTATTGAATTGCCTTCTGCGACCCTTCAGGTTTTCCAAGAGTTTCATATGCAGTCTCCTGAATCGTCATGACATCTTCCGTGTACTTGTCTTGGTACCATTGGGTGAAGTCAGTGCCATTGTACGCATTGACAAATTTCATTTTCCTAATGGACTGGCCCCTAGCCACCCAGGGCTCCTGGAGGTAGATCTCTTGCTTGCTAAATCCTAAATCGCACACAGGTTTGCCAGAACGCATGTCACGCACCACTGAGTCCAAAATGTTGAGTTGGATGTGGTTGTGAATTCCTTCCTTTGGAAACTCGCAGGCCTCCCAGGGCCTCCCACCTTTCCGCCAGGCGAAAAAAGTAGATGAAAACAAGGCAAGAATGGTCCTTTTCAAAAGGCGGCATCCCACAACTTCGGAAAGCAAAACCATGATTGACAAGAAAAGGGAACGGAAACTCACCATGCCCCAAACAAATACTGTACCCCAAACATCCATCTTGAGGTGCTAGAGTCTGGTCTGCTAGAGGTGCAATGCGAACCCTACTGGGGTCCCAGTAGTTTTGAAGCGGAAAAATGGGACCCTTCAAACTCCTGGCCTTCTGATCTCGCAGCTCCCAGCCCGGCAGTCCATGCTGCCCGGGGAACACGCCGGTGGCCAGCGTGGTCAAAGCTGCTGGGGTCGTGGCAGGAAACACCGCACGCAGCTGGGTAGTCGACCTCTCACCAGCGCGAAGGAAACGCTCAGCAGCCAGGTGCTGCTGTAGCAACTCCACTCCCATACCATCACCTGAAAAAGGTGCGTACCATGTTGATTATGTGCCAGTGGTCCATTATTGACTTGCCAACAGGCCATGTTTGCTGTGTTTGATGGAATTTGTTTGAAAATAGCATGGAATGATATTTAAAAAAATTGGAGATCCGTATGCTGTATGCTGTTGATGAAAAATCATATCGCCTGTCAATCCATAATAATGTGGGTTTCTGATGAAAATATGACGACAGAACCAAAACAGAGAACTGGTTGGAAGACCAGTTCTCACTAACAGCACTGTATGATCCAGAAAATTAACACAAGACAGACTCTCGTTGACCGTGGTTTCAGACAATTTCGCAAAGTACCCCATTTCGACCATATGTTTTGGCATTGTGAGCCATTCTATCACGAAAAGAAATTGATTTGATGGTTTTTGAAACAGAGATCTTTGAGGTTGATCCACATTGAACACCTTTGTTCACCTCGTCGGAACTAAGATTAAGCCAAATTTTGACCGAGCATCACAGAATAAAAACAATGTGTCGACGAGAAATTCCAATCTGGTTGGCCAGTTTCTCTGCGTGTTCTTTCCTGTCAATCTCAGCAACAGCCATGCATTGAACTGACTAACCCCAGCAAAATCTGAGCAGAAGCAGTTCGGAAGCCGAAGGAGAATGAAAATTTGGATTCAAGTCCCTCTGAAAATGCAGATCATCATTTTTGAATGCTCGTAGGTCGGCATGTTTCTCTGTGAAGTTTCACCCTGCAGCACTACCACCCCACGGAATCTGTCCTGGTGGGTTGTGCCAGCGCCAAGCCGCAACAAATGGCTAAGGCTTCAGCTAAGTCACAAAAATTGAAGGTGCCCTCCTTGCCACAACGGTTCAACACCAATAGCAAGGATGGAGGTCCCAAAATCTTTGCCAACAAACCCATCAATTTCACCATCAAAAAAACACATTTGGACAGTTTGAATGATGTTTAAAATTCAACTGAAAGGGACATTGTGGAGGCTCCGTACTACCGTACCAGAAAAATATGAAACGACCTGCCTGTTTGGCAAAAATATCCTTTCATTTTTTGTGTTCGTCAAAAATGAAACAAATTTGAATTCGTTGTGTTTCAGCAACGTGTTTGACCGTACCTTTTCATGCATTTTTATATACTCGACCAATGATGGAGATATATGAACTACACATGGGAAACCACACGTACACGGGTCACCACCCCCCAGCCTCCGTGGGATGGAGGAAACTTCCATCAGCCAAGCAATCACGCAGCTTGCGACGATGAAGCTCGGTCGATGCGGTAGCGTCGCGTTTGGCACGTTTCACGGGTTGCATCTTTGGCAACGTGGCCAATGTTTGAACCTGTCAAATCAACGAATTGCTTTAGCATTTTAGCCACGCAAATACCACCAGTGCTGTGGTTTGAAGATGTGGTTTGTCCTCTTTCCAATAACCCTGCAACATGTGTTGTCCCATGGGTTCACTTCACCTGCGTTTGACCAGAATGACTATTCCCATGCATGCCTCAAGAATCAGCTTGTGGGGGTGTTCCAATGCAGGAATAAAATGCGAAATGGGCACGTGAATTGACCCCACCAACCTGCCACAGAACCACAACAGCAACTCTGGCAAGGACACTTTTGCAGCACACTGGTGAAACTCAGCGATGGAAGTATCAGTTGTTCTTTTTGCCCTTATTCGCCAAACAGGTCCGAGGTGCAGAAAATTGCAGTTTTTTTTTTCAAACTGTTCCATGATTTTCCAACAGGAAAACATAGCAACCCCACCGCCCTGGCTCGCTTTTTGCAAGCCGCTGGCGCCTTGTGCGGTTGTTGCTTGGAAAAAACAAGTAGGTGCTATGTAGTAAAGGCCCCATTTAACTTTGGGGTCTGGGGGTTGGACCGTGTTGCCTCGACATTGCGTTTGTAGTCGCAAGCGGACGCAAGCGTTTGCAGTAAACTGGAAATTGGGTCGATAACAAATCACGATGACTGTGAGGAAAGCTGCAAAATCTATCATTTTTTGAGGTTTGGGACGTCGAGAAATGTCATTTCGTGGCAAAAACTGAAGTCACAGGAGTCCCAGACCAAGAAACCAAAAAAAAAATGGGCGCGTTGCAAAAGTGTGTCAGAAGTGTGTGCCACAGGAGTGTCTTGCAAGAGTGTCTTCAAATAGTGCCCGCCAGCATATAAGAGTGGTTTCAAGAATGTTCTGCAAGAGTGTCATAGAAAAATGTACTCTTATGATCGATTTTCAAGCAGCATTTACTCACAGTTCACAGTTTGCATTCGAGTTTGTGGTTCCATCAGGTCTTGTCTTTGGTCTTTGGTAGGTGGACCTGCTTTCCTTTTGATTAGTACGTGGAGCCTTTTAGAACTATTATCCTTGAGTCTATGTGGTTTTACAAATCGTGCGGGGCTAAAGGATATTATTTGTGTTGTTGATTGCAACTTGCAATCTTTTGGGCTGAAATATTGTAGTTCGTGCCTGAAAGAAAAACTAGTGATGCTGGTTGGTTCAGATCTCTCTGAATTTGCATGTTATTTGCAAAACATTGGGGCCAAAACCAACATTTTGGAAAAAACTGATCGAAGGAAATTTAGAAGCTAAACCTTCCGACAATATGGACAGATGGAAAGCGCGCAGCCATGAAGCAAGTCAGAAGATGGAGAAAATCAGAAGATGGAGAAAGTCAGAAGAGAAGAGATGCAGGTGCGCGAAAAAGTAGGAAAGTCGCGAAACACTGTGTTTTTCCAATGTTTTGTGGCTCCGGAGAATCGAAAAGTAGGCTCGCTAAAGCGGCGGGCGCGGAGACATCTTGGCAGATGGAAAATTAAAAATTGCACGCCGTTGTGGCACGAAGCACGTTTGGAAGTAAAAAGTGTTAAAAACTGTCGGGTTCGGAACACTTTCGGAAGTTGACATGTGGAAAAAGTGCACGGCGCTGTGGCGCGAACCACATTTGGAAGCAAAAAGTGTTAAAAACTGTCGGGTTCGGAGCACTTTTGGAAGTTGAGATGTGGAAAAAGTGCACGGCGCTGTGGCGCGAAGCACGTTTGGAAGTGAAAAGTGTTAAAAACTGTCAGCTCCGGACCACTTTTGGAAGATGAGATGTCGAAAAAATGCACGGCGCTGTGACGCGAAGCACATTTGGAAGTGAAAATGTTAAAAACTGTCAGCTCCGGACCACTTTTGGAACATGAGATGTCGAAAAAGTGCACGGCGCTGTGGCGCGAAGCACATTTGGAAGTGAAAAGTGTTAAAAACTGTCAGCTCCGGACCACTTTTGGAACATGAGATGTCGAAAAAATGCACGGCGCTGTGGCGCGAAGCACATTTGGAAGTGAAAAGTGTTAAAAACTGTCAGCTCCGGACCACTTTTGGAAGATGAGATGTCGAAAAAGTGCACNGTGAAAAGTGTTAAAAACTGTCAGCTCCGGACCACTTTTGGAAGATGAGATGTCGAAAAAGTGCACGGCGCTGTGGCGCGAAGCACATTTGGAAGTGAACGGACCACTTTTGGAAGATGAGATGTGGAAAAAGTGCACGGCGCTGTGGCGCGAAGCACATTTGGAAGTCAAAATCGTAAAACTGATGGTTTCAGAGCACTCTTCGACGATTCGATGACGATTCGATGTCGAAAAAAGTGCACGCCGTTGGGGCGCAAAACACATTTCCATGTCAAAAGTGTTCAAAACTGAGGGTTTCGGGACGATTTTTGAAGTTTGGATGTAACTACGCCACAACCACAAGTACAAGCACAAATACAATTACAACCACAACCACAACTACAACTACATTACCACTACAACTCCCACTACAACTACAACTACATTACCACTACAACTACCGCTGAGACTACAACTGCAACTACAACTACAACCAGAACAACCACTACAACTACAACAGCTATACAACAACTACAGCTACAACTTCAACTACATGACAGCTACAACTACCATTACAACTACAACTACATTACCACTACAACAACTACAACAACTACAACTACAACTTCAACTACAACTACAGCCACAACAACCACTACAACTACAACAACTACAACAACTACAGCAGCTACAACAACTACAACTACAACTTCAACTACAGCTACAGCCACAACAACCACAACAACCACTTCAACCACAACTACAACTTCGTTACCACTACAGCTACCACAACAACCACAACAACCGCTACAACTACAACTACAACTTCAACTACATGACAACTACAGCTACAACGGCTACAACTACAACCACGATAACCACTANCCACAACAACCGCTACAACTACAACTACAACTTCAACTACATGACAACTACAGCTACAACGGCTACAACTACAACCACGATAACCACTACAACAGCACTGCACTGCACTGCACTACAACTACAACCACAACTACAACTACAACAACTACAACCACAACTACATCTACATCTACAACTACAACTACAGCTACAACAACTACAACTACAACTACAACCACAAATACACTGCGCTGCCTCCAGCCACGTGTCGGTCCATCAGTGGGTTCGCTCTGCCATCCATCATTCACAGCAACGAACCTCTCCTATAGGTTTCCTATTCTTNGGTTCGCTCTGCCATCCATCATTCACAGCAACGAACCTCTCCTATAGGTTTCCTATTCTTGAAACTTCCGCCACCGCCTTGTGCGGTACTACTGGTATTGCTTGGTACTTGGAACCTTACGGAAAAGTGGTTGCCAGTTTCAAAACCTAAAACACAAAGGAGGGTGTGGCATTTGCAAAATCTGAAAAGGTGTCCAGGGTGGCCCTGAAAACTTCATCATTCCCCACAACATTGTGTGGGGCTCTGGTTTTTCTGCTCTGCGCCTCCCGCCTCCTGCCTCCTCACGAGTCCTCCCCACACAACATTGTCACACACAACTCTCTCACACACAACATTGTCACATACAACTGTTGCACATACAACGTTGTCACACACCTCTCTCTCACACACAACATTGTCACACACAACTCTCTCACACACAACATTGTCACATACAACTCTTACACATACAACATTGTCACACACCTGTCTCTCACACACAACATTGTCACATACAATTCTCTCACACACAACATTGTCACATATAATTCTTACACACAACATTGTCACATACAACTCTCACACATACAACATTGTCACATACAATTCTTACACATACAACATTGTCACACACAACTCTCTCACACACAACATTGTCACACACAATTCCCTCACACACAACATTCTCACACACAACCCTTCTCACACACACCATTCTCACACACAACATTCTCACACACACAACTCTCTCACACATAACTCTATCACACACAAGTCTCTTACACACAACATTGTCACACACAACCCCTCTCACACACAACATTCTCACACACAACTCTCTCACACACAACATTGTCACACACAACTCTCTCACACTCAACATTCTCACACACAACTCTCTCACACACAACTCTCTCACACACAACTCTCACACACACACCTGTCTCTCACACACAACATTGTCACACACACCTCTCTCTCACACACAACATTGTCACATACAACTCTCTCACACACACAACATTCTCACATACAACTCTCTCACACACAACATTGTCACACACAACTCTCTCACACGCAACGTTGTCACACACAACTCTCTCTCACAACTCGTTTGCGTGGCCGGCAGGATTGGCACTTGGCAACATCTGCCTTGCCCTTACGCAGGCTTCCCCGGACCATATTGTGTTCCATCACCTGAAGGTGCTCTTCCGTGCCCCAACGTTGAAGGATGAAGGTCAGCTTGACCACATTGCATGAATCCAGGTGTAGGAGACAATGCCCGCAACGTCAGTGTTCTCATTGACTAAGGGCGGAGCGGCTTCAGAATGGATACCGTATGTGCCTTCATGCTCCATTGAGCTAGGCCCAAGTGGATCAGTCGTGGATGCCATAGAGGGTGGGTAAAAACGGTATGAGTTATTGAGGAGGACGGAACGGGAGATTAATGAGCATCAGGCCATGAAAGATTTGCGATGACTGACTTGCGTTTTATCTCTGACATCTCGAACCTGCTAAAAATGAACTAGTGGTGATTAAATCTGAAGTGGGTGTTAAGAATGATGACGGAGGAGGAAGCGAAGAGACAAGAAGTGCCCGACAAAGGGTCGGTCGAAACACCAGATGGCACAGCTGCTGGCAGGGACATAGAGGCCGGTAAAGTAGTGGGGGAAATCCAGAAAGATACGTGGACCTGGTTCCGTGGTTCGAGGGACCGAAACACCACGGGAGGATGACGTGGACATCGAAGTCTCTCAACAAGGAGGCAAAAGAATATGTATGGCCACTAATAGAAGGTGTCGTGATGGTAAGACAAGAGCGATTGGAACTGGGAGGCTGGGCCCACCCCTTCATTGAAGAGGGGCTTGAAGGGGGGGCGTAAAACTTTGCAACGCAAAGTTAGATCGCGAAAACCGCTTTCAAACCTTTTACGCTCAAAGTAAACCCAAACCAAAACAAACACAAACGTGCAAGTCTCGCGTTTCTGCAGTCTCAAAACCCTCAGAGGCCGTCTCTCGGCAAACACACACNNNACTTTTCGCTTCCCGGTTCTTGAGCCAGTGCTCAAGTGCTTGAGCCACAAGTTAGTGGCAAAAACGTACAGTCTCACTATCTATACAGGCAAGTAAAACGCAGAGAAAACCGGAGGTTTTGTCAAGTTGTGGTAAACTCGATTCCTAGAAACGTTTCATTTAAATAAAACGGTTTCGTTTCAAGCAAAACGAATTCATGCCAAA
>BGPT01001771.1:215938-232696 GCA_003297045.1 Symbiodinium sp. clade C Y103 | reverse complement strand
CCCCCCGCCCCCCCGAGACCCCCATAGTTCAGGGTTAGGGTTGAACCCTAACCCCAACCCACCCCAGCCGACCCAACCTCTCCGGCTTCATGCGAAAACTCGTGGAAAACGTCGATTTTGTGGGTACACAGTGTGAAAATTTGAGGAAGTCTCGTACGAAATACTCGTTCTCTGGTTTTCTGGCGCTGTCGCCGTGCCTATGGGGGAAACTGCAATGGCGCATTAAAACTTTTATTTTTGAAGCTTTGAAATGTTGCGCGTTCGTTCGATTTGGCAGGCATGGCACTTCGTGACGTCCTAACATTTTTCATAATGAGTTGAAAAACGTCCTGAGTGCCAGGCGCAACGCTTTTGCGTTGTTTTCGGAAGAGGAGTTCCATTTTGCGTGGCGCGAGCAGCACTCTGGAGACTTCCATCGTCATTTTGCAAGGCAGGCGCAGCGCTTCAGACATGTGGTGTTGCTTGTTTTTTTTTGCCAATCGTATTGTCATGGCCGCGTCAAGTCCTGGCAATGTGCAAGTTACGTGGCAGACGTGGGGCATTCCGAAAATGTCATTTGCGTGGCTAAGCGCAACATTTGGTGCAGATCCTTCGCGTGTGGAATGTCACTTTGCGTAGCAGGCGCCATATTTGGTGCAATTGCAACTTACCACTGTAGACTTGCCCCTCCCCACTCTCTATTCCACACTTTCCACACTTTCCGTTGCACACTTGACACTCCACACCCCCATCCCAATCCAGACAAACACTTTACACTCCACACTCTCTATACACTTCACAAGTCACACTTCACACTCTACACTCTTCACTCTACACTATACACTTCACACCTTATACTCCACACTCTACACTTTGGAGTTTGCACTTTGCACTCCGCAGTCTACACTCTACTATTTGTACCCTTTCCACCGCACTTTACATGCCACTCTACAATTCACACGCTATACTCCACATACTACACTTTACACTCTTAAGTTTATACTCTGAATTTTGCAATCCACACTCTGCACTTTAAACTCCACACTCCACACTTTAGACTTCGCACTGCAAACTCTACACTTTACACTGCGCGCTTGACGCTGCACACAATACACTTTACATCTTGCACTCTACATGCTACACTTGACACTTTACACTCTACTCTTCAATCTACACTCTACACTTTACACTCCACACTCCAAACTCTACGCTCCACAGGCTACACTTTGCACTCCACACTCTACACTTTACACTTTGCACTCTATACTTCTATACTCTACACTCCAAACTTCACACTTTAGACACTAAACTTTACACTCTACACTTACACTCCGCACTTCCAAATTACACTTCACACTCTACACCTTACACTCTACACATCTTTAATCATCTTTAATCTTCACACACTTCACACTTTAGACTTGTACGGTACCTTCACAGTTTACATTCCACACATCACACTTTGCACTTTGCGCTCCACGCCCTGTACTCTACACTCTACACTGTGCACATTGCACTTTACACTTTGCACTCTACAATCTGCACTTTTCACTCTGCACTCCACACTCCACACTTCACGCTTTAGACTTTACACTCCACACTGTACACTCTTCACTTTACACTTTCCACTCCACACTCTACATGTTACACACTACACTGTTCACCTAACACTCCACACTCCACAATCTACACTTTACAGTTTGCACTTTGCACTCCACAGTCCGCACTACTTTTCTAAGTTTTCCTCCCCATTTACATTTCGCTCTACAGTTTACACGTTACACTCCACATTTACACTTTACACTTCGCACTTTGCGCTCCACACTCTACACTTCACACTCTGAACTTTGCATTCCACACTCCACATTTTACAATTGTACACTCCACATCTACACTGCACACTCTACACTTTACACTCCGCACATTACATTTCACTTTTAAACTCCACAATCTCCACTTCACAACAATCTCCACTTCACATATGTCACACTTATTCTCGACTCAACACTCCGTTGTATTCACTCTCCACTGTCTGCCATCCACACCTTCCATTCTCCACTGGTTACACTCGTTTTGCGACAAAGAAGAATGTACAAGACAGTTGAAATAATTTGTTTCACAAAAATGTTTTACGGGAATGCATTCGGGTTCGTTGGTTGGTTTGGTTTTATTGTTTTTGTGCAAATGTTTCCTATTGCCCAGCATTGAATTGATCAAGGCGTTTGGTCCAAAGAAAATATGGGCGATTCCACAAACATGAGCCCAACTCAATTTCTGCCTTGTGCAGTTTTCTGCCAGTTTTTTTGTTCTGTTTTTTTTTTCGTCCATTTAGTGTATTTAGCCTCCGTCCGTTTGTTTTTTGTTGCATTGTCGATCTTGGCATGGGGCTCTTGGGTTCGCTGTCTTTTTATGGTTGACCCCTTGTGTGTTGTTTGTTCGCCCAGCAGGGAGTGCGGGCCCAGATCCATTTGGTCAGGATGGCAGTTTATTTGTCCACATTTTTTCGTGGCCAGACATGTCGAATTGATGGATTTTTTGGCCTGCATTGTTTGAACTGGCAAGCAATTGTTTTTTGTCGACCTCACAAACAAGTATCAACATACGTGAATCCTTTAAATTGCAATTAGTGTTTCAAATGATGACATGTGACTCACCAGAACGTTTTTTTTTGGGTTGCCTGTTTGCTCAGATGTGTTGTCAAAACGAGTCAAAACCATTGCTGAGTCATGGTTTGATTCATGTGACTGGACCAGCGGCCTTTTTTGGTTCAAACATGTTGTTAGCTGTACAAAGATTTGTGTGTTGGGGTTCAGTCCCCCAATTTTTGTGATTTGTTTCGAAAAAATCCTTGCATACACAAATTTTCAACCTCAAATTTGTCATGTTTCAATGCCTTTGTAGTCCAAACTTGGGACCTTCTTTTTCAGGACTGGTTGTAAATCATGTCATGTTTGGGATTCGGGTTTCCCGAGCCGCTGATGGGAGATGGTGGAAAGCTGATGGCAGGAACGTGTGAGTTGATGCATGCAAACGACAAATCACAAAAACATGTCCACGTTCCTGCAATTTTGGTGTTGAGTGGTGTGGCCGCAGGCAAGATGCCCATGCAGGGCATCAGAGTGGTGTTGCCAGTGATGCACCTGTGCCACGTCGAAGGTCACATCAAGTTGTCATTTGTTGTGTGTCTACTTTGGACCTTGGACGAACCAATGAACATTTCAAATCTTTGGAATTTTCTTCCCACTCTCGACCATGTCAATCAAGTGAATCGAGTGTTTGGAAAGGCGGAATCACATCTGTGTGCATTTCCAGTGTCCCAAAACTCAGAGTCAAACCGGTTTCATACTCAGCATCTCCTCCAATTGATGAGCTGCACTTTGGAACATTTTGGGATTGATTCTGGAATTTGTCAACTTGTCCCAGCCAAATCAGCCACGCATGCTGAGATACATTTTGTGTAGTCTCCCACCAATCCCAGCAGTCTTTATCAGACGCTCCTTTGGTTGATGGCTGAGGGACTATGTCGATGAACGTTGCTGTGGTCAATTTTTGTCATCTCCTGAGGACTGTTGCAGCCATCACAACATGTTTTTGCCAGTGAAATGCCCTAGCATTTGGCCCTTGGACCTCAAACATCAGGTGGTCAGCGTAGTAACCGTTCAAGGTTAAGATTTGCACATACAGTGCACATGTTGGTTTCAGATATCCAGATGAGGATGAAGATGATTAAGATGAAGAGGAGATGAGGACAATGAGGATGATGAGGATAATGAGGAGGATGAGGGTGAGGGTGATGATGATGATGATGATGATGATGATGATGATGATGATGATGATGATGACATTCAGAATGATGATGCTGATGATGATGAAGGAGACAAAGATGACGACCTCTCTTCCGGCTGGCGGAAACCTCTTCGAGCAGCCAAAAATCCGAACTGTGGGAACGGTAAAATCGCCACTAGCGACAGGGGGTTCTGGTATGAATTGTTCTGAGTTGCACATTGCGCAATCAGTCCTGCCATTTCAATTCAACATTTTCCCATGGAACCCACGACATGGAGAGTATGATATGAATGAACATCCAACAAGAACAACTGGTTCATCAGCATCTTCCGGGCGCAGGTTTCGGGCTTCGGGTGCCCAAGGCCTCAGCCCAACTACTGCCCTGTTGCTGACAGGATTGCTTGGGTTTGAACAGTGTTCACGTCAACGAGCAGATGAGGTGAGAGCTTAAAAGATCTGGCACTTCAAGTGTGTTGATGACATTTCTGTCTGCAATAAAGCTCAGAGACAGAATGAGGAACTGCAATGAATTGCAGGGATTTGCCAGCATGAATGCTTGTGGATCTTGCTTGGCCCAAGTATTTTTTTTAGAAAAGGGGGCAAACGTTGCACCTGCTAGTCATGAGCCGACTTGGCGTCGCCGCGGTCGCCGTTGGGGCGCTTGCTGCCCCGGCCTTTTTGGCCCCAAGCACTTCAAACCCAGCTTCCCAGTTGCGCGGGGCCGAAGTCTCCCACTCAGCGCCCAAGGCCACGCAAAGCTCGACTGCAGCTGCAGGAGTGCTGGGTGCAGCTGCTGTGACTGCCTTAGCATCCTTTGTGACTGGCAAGCGGCCAACCCGAGCTACTGGCGCTGTGCAGTGCCAGGCGTTTGATCCAAGCACACAGGTGGGTGCTACAGCTCCCCTCGGCTTCTTTGACCCGGCAGGATTTTGCAACGGCATTGATGAGAAGGGATTCAAGAAGCTCCGTGCCCACGAGATTAGGCACGCTCGAGGAGCCATGATGGGATCCGTTGGTCTGTTGGTGCAGAGTGTCTACAAGTTTCCTGGCTTCGAGAATGTTCCTTCAGGCCTTTCAGCCCAGTGGAGTGAACCAGGAAGCAATGCGCTGTGGCTCTTGGTCGGTGCCATTGGTTGCTTTGACATTGGCCTTTCTCCCTGGAAGGAGGACCCTGAGGACCCAGGCAACTTCGGAGACCCGTTGAACCTCGCCAAGGGCAACATCTCGGACGACATTCGAGCCTCAGATCTGTTGGTCATTTGCTCTTACTTAACCTTAGAATAAATAACATTGGGTGTTCCAATTTCAATTTTCATTCGGTGATCTAAATTCAGTTTTCATTCTATGATCTGATTTCAAGACTGTGCTGTGCAGGGCATCATGCTGATGTCACTTAATGCTGCATGTTTTTTCCAGTTTCAAATTTCAAAGAATTCCTTTTATGAAATCAGGATAAATCAGGAATGATGAATGATTCCTATGAAGAAAAATGAATATAAGTACTGTACATAGAGATATATAGGTATAGAGAGGCAATGTGTTATGTGTACACAGCTATAGACACAGCTATACAATTGCAGACACATATGTAAGTCATATTGTATGTATGTGCCTATCGGTTCTGGATACTGCGTTTGCGGCAGCTTTGGGTGAGTGGAGGGGCACAAGCAGATGAGGAAATCGTGAGCTGAACAATGGTCGTTTTGCGATGTTCGCCTTCCTCGGAATTGTGAGCGCGGAGCTGTACACCGGCAACTCAGCCATTGCCCAGTTTGCTACCGCTCCTGTGAAGGCANGGTCGTTTTGCGATGTTCGCCTTCCTCGGAATTGTGAGCGCGGAGCTGTACACCGGCAACTCAGCCATTGCCCAGTTTGCTACCGCTCCTGTGAAGGCAGCTGTTCAGGGTGGTGCCTTCTGTGGCAAATCGCTGGCCAAGCGCGAACGGGCACAACAGAGCCGACAGAGCCGAAGGGCCTTTGATGGATCCTCTCTGCCAGGAGCAGTTGCTCCTTTGGGCTACTTCGATCCTCTTGGCCTGAGTGGCTCTCAGGAGCGCTTCGACAAGTTCCGCGCCGCTGAAGTGAAACATGGGCGGGTGGCGATGCTTGCCATTATGGGAGCCTTTGCAGGGCACTGGGCCACACCCTTGGGAGCGCCTGCTGGGATTGCTGGCTTCCAAGATCCGATTGGGGCCAAGGGTTGTGTGGCATTGACCTTTTTCTGTGCCTTCCTGGAGACTGGTCCTTGGGCAGATGCCTTCGCCAAGGAACCTGGCAACTTTGGTGACCCTTGCGACTTTGGCGAAATCTTCGGTGTCAAGGACATGAAAGAGATGCAGACCATGGCGATGATGGCTACCATTGGTATGTGTGTTCAGGAGGGCGTCTTTGGCGAGAAGTTTTCTGATCTTCCAGCACAGCTGGGTCTCTAGGTGCTTAGCAGTCGCATGGAAGGGAGAACCATACGTGTTTTCGCCTCTTGTCTCCAAATTCACGGCGCAACTTTCTCTGTATCTTTTGGGTGAAAAGAAGTGCCTTTATGTTTCGCAGGATACATATTCTATGTGTCCAAATTTGAAATCTTCACACGTATTTCAGACAGAATTGCAAGTCCTCAGGTTTTGAAGCTGACCAAATCTAAAGCTGTCCACCAACCACGATACACCAAAACTGGAGAAGCTTTGCAAGAGGAGAAATTCGATATCAGGCCTGACTTTTCATGAGAATCCCTGCCAAATTGCAGGTAGTGCCTTGGCCACAGGCCAAGTCAGTGCCTCAGGTCGGGAAAGCCGAAGCATTTTGGGTTTGGTCATTCTTGAGATTGAAGCATCGAAATTTTTGGACGTCTCAAAGTGCAATTGAAATCGCATGTTCGGAAAGAACGTTTGCTGAGAAAGATCGCAACTGGGTCACGGATTCTAGGGCCTTAAACTCCGTTGGAGTTCAGCTGAGGCCTCTGAATTCAGCTTGGGAGCTGGTGGAGCTCATGAAGACCCGACCACTTTCACGAGCTTCGCGGCAAAAACTCATTGCAGCATCCGTCATGGAACGGTGCCAGCACAAGCGGCTAATTCTAATCGAAGAATCAGGGAACAGGTGGTTTATCCACATTGAGTATCCTACATCCTTGGTAGGAGAACCAAATGTCCTGACCATCCGCACTGAGTTCAACTCTAATGTCCACTCACAAATCACGCCAGAGGCATCGTGTCATTGAAGTGCTTGCAAGGACGCGACTGGCGATTCCCCTTCAGAGTTGGATGCTTGCGACTCTTTTTGCTCGAATGTGTTTTTTCTGGCGACAGCTTGCGCCGTAGCAGCTATAGGACTTTAAGATGGCATAGAATCAGCATAATTGCATAATAGATGGATTCATCATGATTCATCCAAATTCATCCAAGAATACCAAGTGAAACCCGGCGCACAGAAATCTTGATACGTCACGACAAAAACAATTAGATTGGGTGGTTCATACTGAGCTAAACATGACGATGAGTCGACCTCCAGTTTGGAACCCATGTGAATTTTACTAGGCGCCCTCTCTCTCTCTATACATGTATGTGTGTATAGTTATATATCTATATTGTGATTGGATCCACAATTGGTAGGGGTTGATATCCAAAGTGATCTGATCACCACCTGAAGGATTCACTCGCGCTTTTCCACCTCGGAAATGCCACTGANTGTGATTGGATCCACAATTGGTAGGGGTTGATATCCAAAGTGATCTGATCACCACCTGAAGGATTCACTCGCGCTTTTCCACCTCGGAAATGCCACTGAACGTCCACGTCTGAAGCTCGAAGAGCACAACGACAAGTGCTGGCCACAGCACTCCAAGAATCCAATGGCTCACAATCTCTAATCCCACCCTGCTCCTCCCTGGCTGTCCTCAGCCGATAGAGACTGCAGCATGTACAAATCATGCTGGACCTGCAGGATGGAAAAACATCTGATCATGTTGGAAGGACCTTGGCAGTGGGACANTGTCCTCAGCCGATAGAGACTGCAGCATGTACAAATCATGCTGGACCTGCAGGATGGAAAAACATCTGATCATGTTGGAAGGACCTTGGCAGTGGGACAACTGAACATTCACACTCCCAAAACTTGAAAGTTTTGAGAATTTTGTCAATTTTCTTTGTTCTCATCCTTTTGCTGGAGCCACTGTAAACGGTTCCTGGAGGTAGCACGCTCTTTGAGCACTTGACTTTCGTCATGCAAACGGTACTGTCCAAGGGCCAAAGTTTGACGCAGGAAAGCTGTCTGCATAACTTTCGTCAGGGCGTCTGCTACCTGAGCGCCAGTATGTACCCATCTCAACACCACACCTTCATTGATCATATCTTTAATGGCTCGGGCTTGTAACTGAGTTCGGTATTCCTGGCAGTTTGGTTGTGCAGTCCTGCTGACAAGGTCGTACAAACTCTTGCAGTCAGTCACGGCAATTGCATCTGAAATTTCTTTGAAAGTTGGAGCTGCATATGTATTTGGAAGTTGTTGCAATGTTTCCTTTGATTGTTTCCAGTTGATGTTTGGATTTTGAATCCATCCCCAGAAAAGACGTAGCCATGAAAGTTGGTCCAAAGTTGAACTGAGTGACATTGTTTCTGCTGAAAGTGTACTGACAACCACTTTTTGGATTTTCTTGCATCCCCAACTGATTGGATTGACTGGGCATTGATAGTTCTTGGCAATGTCGGCGTGAGTCGTCATGATGATCATTCCTGTATGANTTTTGGATTTTCTTGCATCCCCAACTGATTGGATTGACTGGGCATTGATAGTTCTTGGCAATGTCGGCGTGAGTCGTCATGATGATCATTCCTGTATGAGAGTCTGGCTGCTTTGGCGATGAAAATGAGGCATCTGAAAATGCTAAGAACCTGATNGGCAATGTCGGCGTGAGTCGTCATGATGATCATTCCTGTATGAGAGTCTGGCTGCTTTGGCGATGAAAATGAGGCATCTGAAAATGCTAAGAACCTGATCTTGTCATAGTCAATTGGCTGTATTCGTATGGTCGTGTCTTTGTGATGTTTCGCTTCGTGGAGAATTCGATTGGCTTCAAGTAGTGTTGAAATGGTTGCTTTGTTAATGGCACTCTGCAGGAAACTGAGTCTGCTCGAGAGATCTGGACGCGTGTTGACAGCAGCATATTGTAGGGAGCCTACAAGTGCTCTCAAACCCAAACGTTCTTCATCGGTCACAGGAGAATCCAATTGGGATTTTCTGTCATGAGAGATGTGGATTGGTTCGATCTTTGTGATGTATTTCTCTTGAGAAAGTATAATGCTTTTGTCTGGTAATTGTGTCATCTCAATGCCGGTGAAAGTGAAATTGGTTGTTTTCTTTGCCCCAAATGGATATCTTGTTTCCAACTTTTGAAGTTGTTGTAAGAAATACTCGTCTCCTCCACATAATCCGTCATCCACGTGCATTCCGATGATTCCTGATGGCTTTGACGAACCAGGCTTGTACAGAATGTATGTGCATGGATCAAATGGTGAAGGAATGAACGATAGAGATCTCAAGGTTTTGTCCAGTTCTCTGTACCAAAGAAAGGGTGCATCTATGAGACCGTATGCTGATTTCTCTAACTTACAGACCTCATTGTCCNAGATCTCAAGGTTTTGTCCAGTTCTCTGTACCAAAGAAAGGGTGCATCTATGAGACCGTATGCTGATTTCTCTAACTTACAGACCTCATTGTCCTTCAGATTCATGGCACGAGCAAGTTCTGGAACAGCTTCAAGACCTATATTTCTACCTTCCTGCGTTTTTCCTTGGAGAAAAGCTGCTTTAATGTCGAAGGATAACAGGGTCCACTGCATCGATGAAATCAACTGTAAGATTAACATCCTTGATTGTCGATTGAGTGTCGGACTATCCCTAGGGATTGTTTCCAATTCTGGATCCATGTATCCTAAAACCACTAAACGGGACTTTGCCTTTCGGGTCTTGCCAACCTTCTTCTGCTCTGTAGGATCTTCTATCGGTTTCCAGACATGGATCCATCGGCACTTGAGGATCTGTTCTGGAGCAAGACTCTCACGCAGGGCTTTGCAAACCGTTCCCGTTTGGAGCCAATTATTGACTTCACTGGCTTTGGCTTTTTCGAACTCCTCTCGTTCCTCTGGATTGAGATGACAGAGTTTGACTTCAGTTCGCTGCTTTTTCTGGTTGGTCGCCAGCAAAATGACGTCATCAATAGTCATCGGCTGATGTTCCTGGAATGTTGATGGGAGTTCAAATTCAAATCGCCAGGCCAAAACTTCATTGGACTCCGTTGGAAAGGTCGGCTGTACATCTTCGCTTAGCAAAAGATCGCACACAAGTTCATCATCAGCTGCAGGTGGTACTGGAGTTTCAATGGCTTGTTTAAGTTCATCTTCAATGGGAGTGACATTTGGAATTTCAAGTTCTGATTCAGGCTGATTACTTGATTGGCTGTGAGGTGGAGTGCTTGGATTGATTTCTATTTCATTGTTGTTCATGGTCACTTGCATCATCGGTGGACTGCGTTCTGCGGCATGTTGTGTTGGAGGGTTGGACTGTATGTTATCTGGTATTCTTATGGGACCATTATCAATTTGTGATTGTGTAGGAATGTTTACTTGATTCATCATCTGGGATATTTGACTCAATTGCTCGCTTGATGGTGGATTGATTTCGGGTATGGCCTGTGCTTCAATAGCACTGACTGGACGGATGTGTTCTGGAGCTGCTCGCACAAGATTTCCCATGTGAAGACAAAACGCTGAAAACTTACCATCTTGCTGCACTACCTTAGCAGGCCCATGCCAGCCTTTGGCTGTTTCAGAGGATCTCCAGTACATCACCCATTCGCCGGGAGAATATGTTCCACGATCTGGCCTGTCCCTTCTCAGGGCTGCGCGACGAATTGCTGCATTGCTGTCAGCATCGTGAAATGCCTTCCGGGCACTTTCCCGCATTGCTAGCTGTTCTCGGAAACGCAAACCCCAGGCATTGTCTTCGCTGGCCAAACTATGTGCAGGTAAGGAGTCATCACTGGTCAGAGATCCTGGGACTTTAAGCCCTTTGCCGAAAACCAGCACTTCGGGAGAAAACCCGTGTCGCAAGCTACAGGCATTTTTCGCTGCTGTGCACATCATCAAGGCTACTTGGAGTTCTTGGTATGAGTTGATTGGATGATCCTCTTCAAACTTGGACAGCATATGTTGAAGGACTTCTCCATGCCTCTCAGTTTTTCCAAGTTGCCAATGGGCTTGTGGTNTATGAGTTGATTGGATGATCCTCTTCAAACTTGGACAGCATATGTTGAAGGACTTCTCCATGCCTCTCAGTTTTTCCAAGTTGCCAATGGGCTTGTGGTGGGATGATGTTGCACTTCACATTCATTTGTCGCATGAACATTTCAAAGGCTTCATTGTTGAACTCTGTTGCAGAGTCTGCCATGATCTCATTTGGCGGTCCTGCCCACGCTAACCATCCAGTNCATTTGTCGCATGAACATTTCAAAGGCTTCATTGTTGAACTCTGTTGCAGAGTCTGCCATGATCTCATTTGGCGGTCCTGCCCACGCTAACCATCCAGTGGTCAAGTTTTCTATGGCTCTTTCAGTAGTTCGATTTGGGGCAATGCTTGCAGTGTGATAGTTGGTACCATGGTCCAAGAAATGGTAAAAGTGCATCTTCTTCCCATTCTTATTTGTCCAGGTTACCCCATCTAGTGAAACTTTATCCCCAAAATCGATTTCGGACTTGATTGTGGCTGGTCTTTGTATCTTGGGACCTTGATGATGTTGGCATGTCGAGCACTTCATATCTTCCAATCCGTGGATGATATGACTGGAGTACCCTTGTCTTCGGAGGACTTGGGACAGCACGGCAGATGATGGATGGCCCAAATTCTTGTGCAAACGAAGAAGCAACTGTCGCTCTTCACTTTTCAGGGCTTTGAACTTTGGTCCTTGCTGTACTGACTCTGCATGTACAGATACGTTCTGTTGAAGTCTATCCATTCCAATTGGTGTTCCAACATTGGATGTTTGCTGTTCGGTTGCACTGGCTGCCGGCACGGAAACTGGCTGCTCTTGCTCCTCACTGACTTGTGCAGGAGGTGCCAACATTTGCTGTGGCCTTTGTGCATTTGATTGTCTATCCGAGACATGGGATTGAGGCACACTGCTTGAATGAATTATTGGCATCTCCGGTGGGTTCTCAGTTGGATTGCAAGCGAACACTGTTATATTGATGGCACACGGCAGCAACTTCCGAACAATTTGACGGTGGGACATCATTTCCCATTCTTCCCAGTGGTCTTCTACAAAAATCTTTTGGGTCTTGCGTTCAACAGCTATTGTTCTTCGGAAAGGAGCCTCACCTCGCATGAGATTGGATGGTGGTGCCAAAGTTCTTTCAGTTCCTTTGCATGCTATGACTCGCATCACTTGTTTATCATGAAACACTTCTTGAATGGTTTGGTGAATCTCAGGATTCATGATTTCCTTACGGCCTACCCTAGGAAGATCATTGCGAACTGCTTCAACAATCTTGAGCATCAGGTCATTGATGGATTCCTCAGGTTGTTTCTCACCAAGGCGTCTTCGCTTCCGTGGCATCTGCTGAGGTTCTATCAGCTTGGCAGTGTTCGTCTTGAGACGTTTTGCCTGGACATTTGGCATCNTGTTTCTCACCAAGGCGTCTTCGCTTCCGTGGCATCTGCTGAGGTTCTATCAGCTTGGCAGTGTTCGTCTTGAGACGTTTTGCCTGGACATTTGGCATCGGAACATCTTTGCGTTTGTCGGAAACGGCAAACACTGCATTCCACTGAGCAAAGTCTTTGGGGTCTTGTCGNGAGACGTTTTGCCTGGACATTTGGCATCGGAACATCTTTGCGTTTGTCGGAAACGGCAAACACTGCATTCCACTGAGCAAAGTCTTTGGGGTCTTGTCGTCTGTTTTGAAACCCCGTGAGAACTTTGGCAAGGCTGCGGGCAAACTTCCGGGGATACAATTCTGAGAATTCAGTCCTGAGTTTTCTGCATCCTTTGTGAATTGTAGAACCTTCCAAAGTCTGATGTTCGTGATCATGTTTACAATACCGTCCATGGAAACTTCGGTGAATTTCATAGGAAGTGGTTCTGATTTCCAAGCCTTTCTTGATGAACTTTTGATTTTCAGGATCTTTCAAAAGTGCAACTCGGCAGAGATCAAAAGTGGTACTGTAAGTGTGTTCATAGATTTCCTTCAGCAGTGGTGTCATGAACATCAGTGACCTACGTGGTTGTTCCCAGTGGAAGTGTCTGCGGTTGACAAACTGATGCCTGAACAAAACAACGCCTAGCGCCAGCTGGTACAGATGTTGTACCCTTTGCTGATGAATCGCATCAAACTGGGCAAGCGATCGTGATGCATTGAGGTTATTCCAGCTTGACCATGGACCACATACAGGGCTGTACCACAAATTAGCAGGTTGCTTTTGCAGAACGATCTCAAACAGTTTCCTACGACCTTCAGGAGTGGACAGGTCACCTTGTTGATATCCAAACCTCATTCCTCTGTATCCCAGTTGAACTGTTTGACGAGTGAGTTCACTACTGCTATCACTGAATACCTCTAGCACCTGTATGGCTTGGCCCGGAACCGGATGCACATGTTTGGAGACACTTTTGAACTCAGCCGAAATTTCAAAAACAAGTTCATTGAACTTTGATTGAAAGTTTGACATACAAGAGGCACTCATACATTCATCTTCGGCATCCAAGTCTCCCGCAATTCGCATCCCTTCGGCCCAACTCAGATCACTCAGGAGGCATTGGTGCGGAGATGGCTCAGAATTTCTCCCAGGGCATTTTCCACTTGACTCATACGCCCCTGCAGTGCACTCATAGTCTCCTGTGTGTTGGGGTCCAACACATAGCTGGGCTGCGACATCATCTCGGCAGCCATCCATGGATCTTCCTCGTCGATCTCGACCTCTGGGNCTCATAGTCTCCTGTGTGTTGGGGTCCAACACATAGCTGGGCTGCGACATCATCTCGGCAGCCATCCATGGATCTTCCTCGTCGATCTCGACCTCTGGGCTCAGCACAGGCATCGGCATGACCTTGGCTTTTGGCAACGCCTTGGTCTTGGGCACTGGTCGTACTGGCTGTTGTTGGATCTCCCCCTCCATCTCGAGCTCGGCCCGCTCGATCATGAGCGTGGTGAAATGCAGCAATTTTTGATGCTCCACCTTGGTCGAGGCCTCGTAGGTCTTCGTGAACCACTGAAGCCATTGCTTCTGGGATGACCATACCTCTATGAAGGGTTTGCCCAAGTTGGCCTTCCCGAAAGTCACCGGATACTGGCCCATGTCCTCGATGGATTTGCTCTTGAACATCTCCAACGACTCTTCGCCCTCCTGAGTTTGGCTCACCTTCACAAGGCGCTCTGCAAGGCTCATGGTGGCCGTCAGGTGATCGTGATTCGATATCCGAGGTGTCAGGCTTGGTCCCAGGCTGTGTTGGNTGGCTCACCTTCACAAGGCGCTCTGCAAGGCTCATGGTGGCCGTCAGGTGATCGTGATTCGATATCCGAGGTGTCAGGCTTGGTCCCAGGCTGTGTTGGGAAAACATTTCGATTTTGAGTGGATTCTGGAAGTGAATGTTCAGGGATTTGTTTGACTTGGCACTCACTGACATGATCGGATTTCTGAAGCCTCTCAAAACTTTGACAATTGGCTTGGAGTGTTTTGACTACATGGACATGTGGAGAACGGCTTTCAGCACAACTTGTGGGTGTGTATTGGTGTGATTTCTCATGTTCTCTGATTTGTGATGGTTGTGACATGGAGTGTGTTGAAATGGTCTTGGTGCACTTCTCAAAAACCTGTGATTCCTTGGGCTCAGCACTCGCATTTGTTCCTGGAATGGCGGATCCATCTTTCGTCTCATGCATGAACGTTTCAGCCGTCATCAGATCGTTCCTTGCGGTCATGACCAGTTCGTTGATATCTACAAGAAACAAACCTCTTGGGCTGAGAGACATGCAAATTGGTTTCTGCAGAAACGGACTGATCAGCTGCTGCTGTGCTACATCCACGGTTGCTCTCAGGGTTCGAAGCAAAGTATTGGAAAGCAAAAGTGGAGTCTCTCCTGGAACTACTGCTACTTTCAAACCAAGCTTACCTATGGGAATAACAAGTGCATGCCGACTGTCCAACGTTCCCTGATTGCCGAAACGAAAAGTGACTTCGCAACTACATCGACGGATGTTCTTTCGGACATCAGGGTGCAAACTTCTCAGCAATTCAGCAACATGTTTACTGCCGATAACTGTCTTTGTGGCACCTGAGTCCAAAATTCCGAAGGAACTGTGCGATGCAAACATTATGAGCTCGGCTTCTGCGGGCTCACAGGCATGAGACTTGGCGGACACTGGCTCAGCTTCGGAAAAAACTCTCTCACTTCTGGGCTTCGGTTCATTCCTCGGAAGAGGAGGCATTGGTGAAAGTCCCCACTTATCTCTTATCCTATTTGACCAGAGATAATCCCCTTGGTTATTTTCACTATACTTACCCCTTCTATCTTTACCCCATGAAAACTCATCCACGTGGCTGGACACATATGCAAAATGCATACGGGCTTCGGTGGGGTCTTTGCTCAGAGATCTCAGGAAGGATCATAAACTCCAATGGCATCATGGAATCTCGGTCTCCCTCAGGAACTTCGGTGGACACAGACATAGTTGGTGCCTGTGGAGTAGCACTGGAGCTTTGGTTGCTACGGACTCGGTCAGGGCATTCAGCACGCCAATGGCCGCGGCGGCCGCAATGTCTACAGTGACTTTCAAGGATCCTTTGCTGAAGGGTTTTCCTTGGACACTTGGAGAACTGCTTCCCCTTTCCTTTTCCACCTTTGTTCTTGCCTTTGGAGCTGGAGTTTGACCAATTCGGCCAAAACCCTCTATTTTTGTTCCTCTCACTGAGTCTTCTACGGGCATCGGTGTAGGCATTATATGCCACTGCGAGTTCCTCGTCATCTTGGATCGCATCTTGAACTGCTGTCTCAAACTCGCAGATGAGAATTGCATCCTCGTCACCTTCGGCTGCAAGCACAAGATACCGTAGGAGAAGTAAGGTAAGTAGTCGATGGTCACGTCTATCTATCTCATCGGATTCCTCTACTACCAGAGCATGAGCATCATACACCTTACCTTTGACCTTCTTTGCACCTGTGACATCGTGGAAAAACCCCGATCCAAGCATACGAACGGCCGCAGTGACTTTGGACATCTCCAGCTTGCCAGATTCAGAGGCTTCTGACTCCAGCACCACTCGCTTTTTGTCCTCAGAGGACAGTTGAGATCCCCTCAGTACTGTATATGCTTGAAGTTCCTGCAGAGTGACCTTGCTTGCAAGAAGTTCCGACCACAGAACATCAGCTCTTGCTAGGAAACTGTCGTGGCTTTCATCTGACTTCTGCTGACAGCGATAAACTGCACGTTCAAAAGTCTCATACTTTTTCTCTAACGAAACCTTTCCCCATTGGCCACCCAGAATGGTGATGAGCTTCGCAACACCCTTCTTATCCCCTGTCAGGAGTTCACTGCGCTGCAATTGTAACTTCTGAAAGGCAACACCTGAAGTGTTTAAGATAAGTCTGGTAATCAACTCATTGATCTTGTTCGCCGGCCAGATTTCGGAAAGCATTTCGACCTTCTGTGAATACTGTTCCAGGTCATGTTGTGATGGATCAAACTGGGGAACCAGGTATGTCAACTGAGTCGGCACCTGAGCATCAGTCGTTCCACCTGAGGATTCTGACATGGTCTTCAGGAACTGGGTCTCTGACTTACCTGATCCACCAAGCAGAAACAAATGGCCTTCCCCCTGGAGCTATGGCTTGGAGCCTCAGCTCCGCTACCAATGTGATTGGATCCACAATTGGTAGGGGTTGATATCCAAAGTGATCTGATCACCACCTGAAGGATTCACTCGCGCTTTTCCACCTCGGAAATGCCACTGA
>BGPT01001771.1:153362-198213 GCA_003297045.1 Symbiodinium sp. clade C Y103 | reverse complement strand
GGGAACAAAGCCAAAAATTGCCAGTAGCGTAGATTGATCTGAAGAAAAGCAGAAGAAGCCGACCTGTCAAAGTCGTCGGAAGCTCCAACCACATGATCCATGACTTNACTTCTATGTGGCTGCGTACATACAGATGCATACAGATATAGACATAGAGATACATACAGAAACATCGAGTCTTAGAGATACATACACACACCTAGAGACGCATGCGCAGATGCGTACATAGATGCATACATACATATGCATACATACATATATGTACATAGATACATACAAAGGTGAGAACAGGTCTGTGTAGCATGTTTTTCTTTAGATGTGAGACATGCACCATTGGAAACTTGCATTGCTAACATGGGGATTTTCATGCTGTTTGGTTTGTTTGGCTCGGATGTCATCAGACGAACTGGAGTCAGGAAGGCACGAAGGCAGAAAGGCAGGAAGGTAGAAAGGCAGGAATGCCAGTGCGCAGGCTCTTTCACCTCAGTCTCAGGCCACGCCCTTAACTGCGAGCTCCAGATCTCAGTGGGCACTGCCGGACCTCAACTGCGAGCTCCAGATTTCAGAGTGTCTGCCAGACTTCCCTTTACATTCATTATGCGTTTTCGCAACAACCCATTAACAAAACTGCGGGCCGAAGGAAATTTAGAAGTCAAACGTCTGACCTATGGACGGATGGAGCAACAGCCTTGGGAAGAGTTAGGGCCACTACCACCGCTTTCCGTGATACTACGGGTATCAGTTAATGCATATGAAGCAGAGGCCTCCGTTGCGTGTAGATATGTTTAGATGGTGATTTGTGTTGCAGGCATGAGATAAGGTTGACGTTCAGGAAAATGCATTTGGATGGGGGAAAGTAGATTTTGAGCACACAGGCCTGACTTAGGCATGAATTTCCGGCTTTGCTGTTCGAACCACGAAATGTCATGAATATATGTCCCCGAGTCCACGATGTGATTGATTCACTGATTATCGTAGGACTTAGGGCTTGTACAAAACGTTGCCGCCCAAAATGGCATGCAAAAAGATAACCGTGTCCTAACCTTTTGGGACATTTTCATTTTTCGATATTTTCGTGACACATTTTCCACTTTTGTATGCCAAATGCCTATCCGCATTGTGTACTTGGAATATATTTAGGTAGTTGGGATATCCGACATAAGACGTCATTTCCGTCTTATGGATCCTGGAACTTGGATCGGAAAAATGTAGTTCGTCCCGCGACGTGGTTTTTAATAACCTATGATGCAGTGGGAACCTGTTTGGTGGACTGATTCTTGTGCGGTTGGGTATGCAGGGTCCAAGTGGCGCACACGAAACCTGTTCTGGTTTGAGCAACAGAACAACAACGCAGTTTGAATAAGACTCTGCCTCTGCAGAAACAATTTGCCACCAGATTTTCGGACTTTACTCCGGCAGACTCCAGCACAGGCAAACACAAATGTGGATAGTTTCCCGACACCCTGTCTGGAACAAAAGGGCCGCCCGTTCCAGACACCTACAAAGGTCAGTCCCCATCAAACCCCGTCTTTGCACATATCTGATATATCTTATTTCAATCGTTAGCCTGTTCAAAGGGCTGTTTGTGTCCACATTGACCATATCGAGATGCCTTCTCCGAAACACAGCCCGACACACAGCCCCAAACACAGCCCAAAACACTGCCCAAACTTTTTTTTTCCAAAAAATAACCGATACATAGCCCTGATTGACCCATGGAGCTCTTCGCCTATGTCATAAGCCCAACATACCACACTACACAGACAAATGTGGAAACTTCCCAAACTGCCGAAAGTCAAAAGCAGCAGCGCACCTTTTAACATGCCAGGCTGGATTTCTTGTGGGGGGCACTGCCCTTTTCCAGATTGCGAAGGAACCTGTATGAACATGAACATAACATGTAACGTGACTTAACATTACATACAGCAGTTCAAAATAGAAAATTAGTAGATATTAGTAGAGCGTTATTAAAAGAGACAAGACAGAAGGTTTCAGAGTAACAGTCAGCGAATGTCTTTGAATTCATTTGCCGCACGCTTATTTGGGGTCAAAGAGGTATGGCTCGCAATTTTTCTTCTTGGCTTGATTGTGACTGTGATGTCAACTGACATTGACTACTTGCTGACGCTAGGTTCTGCTTCATGATGTTAATGAATACTAGGATTCTAAACTCCATGATTCATGATGATTTCAAATTTGCCAAGTCCTTTTTTAATTATTTTCCGGCGTTGGCCGTTGGCCCATTGGGTGGTTGCGGGGGAGTTGAAAGGGTGTAGCTTCGGCTGGGACTATTGCAAAGATTTTGGGTTTGGACGATTTGCGGACGCCAACAGTGGCGACCAAGGCACATGGACCCACCTTCCATGTGGAGAACTGATATGGAAATTTGAACCAGTGAGATCCTTTTTGATTCCAAATGTGACATCGGGTTGGTTTCCACTTTGGGCTGCACTTTGGGCTACACTTTGGGCTGCACTTTGGGCTGCACTTTGGGCTGCGCTTTGTCCCACTTTTTCCCCCCAGGAACGGTTCAGAACGGTTCTGAACGGTTCTGAACTATTATGGTGGTGTTTACGCGTGGTGTTTGGGGTTTTTTTTTGAAGAGTTTTTTGTGTGTTTTCCGTAGCCCTACCGTGGGAGAGATTTTTCTTTGATGTATCATATGTCCTTTACGCTGGAATTTGTTACGCGATGTCCTGTCCTGTCAAACAATTTGCAAACACCTACAAACCCCTAGTAGCCTAGAAGTTTTGGAAGCAAATTACTATGTATGGAAACTGTCTTCACATCTGGTGAATCACTTGAACGGTTTTAAGAACAAACTTTCAACTTCAAAGCATAGATACTGAAAACCATGTGCCAAAACACAGCCCCAAGACATGTGCCAGGAAACCGTTCTGAACCATTCATTGCAAAAAGTTCCAAACGCAAATAGTTCAGAACCGTTCTGAACCGTTCCGGAGACGAAACCGTTCTGAACCGTTCTTTGAGGGGCAACATTTTCACCAGAGAACCGTTCTGAACCGTTCTTTGCAGAAAGTTCCAAACAACGCAAATAGTTCAGAACCGTTCTGAGCCGTTCCGGAAACGAAACCGTTCTGAGCCGTTCTGTGAGGGCGACATTTTCACCTGAGAACCGTTCTGAACCGTTCTGAACCGTTCTTTGTGCATTCCCAAGGTAGCGTTTCTTTCTTGCCTATTTTGGACTGTACTTTTAAGTCTTTTTTTCATTTTTTCATTTACAATTCACGGACGTCAAGTATCTGTCATCACATGGTCACATGATTGAAAGCATCATTACATATCGAACCGTTTCATATCAAATCAATGCAGATCATATCGCGCAAAAAAAATAACAATCTCATATCATGCGCCTGGCTTTTCAAAAGAAGTTTTGCTGGCGTTGACATTTCGGCATTTATCTGTGGGTGCGTTTTGTTGTGTGGTAGGTTGGGCCTATGACTTAGGTAAGTCCAACATAGGTCAGTTACATTCATTAGAGCTCCATGGGTCTTTTACACTCATTTGGGCTCCATGTTGGGCTGCTCCCTGGGCTCCATTGCTTGGATGCGGTAATGGCAACAGATAAACAGGCTAACGATTGATAAAAGATATATCATATATCTTTATCTCGATGATTGCATGCTCCGCCGCTTTGTTGGCTTTGAAGACTGCATTTTTTTTACGGGCGAAATTTAAATACTGACGTTGGCGCTTTCGGGATCCAACAAGGCGTCGGAACATAAAATCACGGGTTTTGGCGTGCTGGGCTGTTTGTACATATATGGGATGGACTACTCTTTTGGGCAAGGAGCCAGCCAGGGCATGGGGAAATATAGGGAATATTTTAGTCAGCCCCTGTTAGAACAAGAGTGATAATATGACTTATGACGAAAAATCGTTTATTTACTTGCGTTTGGGTTTCCGTTGTTATGACTTCATGAGGATTCATTTTTGTCAAGTTCACCAATACGCACAACCTTTTTTTTAAGTCCGGAACCAAAAACGTAATCCAATGAACGGTCCGGGAATGTTTCAAGAGGTTACTAATTGATTCAGTTGCAGATCCCCTTTTTCCGGCCCCTTAGGTCCACGAAATGGTTGAAAAAAAAAGGGACTTTGAAAAAATGCAATTGACATGGGTATGACGGTATGGAGGTGTCACATAGGCAATTCTACTACTGTTGACCTTGGTGAGGGACCACCGTGGTTGCTGGATTTGCGATTAGCAGATGACATCCTTCTGTTTGCCCGGGTTCGTAAAGAAACCGCCAGGACATGGGACATGTTTTTTCCTTGGCGATGTTGGTCTCACAGAAGGTGTAAACAAAACCGCTGCGTCGACAAACGCAACTCAGCCACCACCGACCTTTGATACTCCAAACCGATTACTTTTTGAAGGTGTTAGGGCAAGATGTAGGCCACAAATGGTAGGGTTGATTGCTCACAGCTAGAGGTTCTGCCAATCATGCAAGTGATTTTCGTTATCAATTGCAACAAGTTGTGCGGGCATTCCATGCTAACCGGGACAGTTAGCGAAACAAAATCATTTCAATTGATGGTTCCTTTATGTTCCGTTTAATTTTGGCAACCGTCACGGCACAATCCGCTGGAAAGACTTAGAGACACCTTGGCACGAGATTCTTCATGAGTGGAACTTACGATCCTACATTTGCATGGAAGGTGCTGGAACCAAATCTTGCTCGCATGTGTGGTGTGAGTATGTGTGAGTGACATGGGAGATGTGCAGCCTGCGTTGCCAATTCACCAGCTGATCGTTGGTTGGCACGTGCTTTTGACATGACCCTGCCATGGCACAGAAATGTTAAACGCCCACGACACATTTGGAAAAAACAGCTTAATGCACACAGCCGATTTGCTAACAGGTTCGTGGTTAACGTGCTTGGATTCACACTGGGAATGATCATGGGCTGTACCCCAAATAGACTCCTATATCATCACCAGGAGGTTCAATCCCTGTGTTTACTCACGGGCCGACCGGGGTTTTGATACCTACTTGTACGTGTTTACCATGGCAGTGTTAAACTCAGGCAATGTCTCGCCAAATTAGACAAACACACGTGCGCACAAAACCGTTCAGCACAGTAAGACGACATTTGTGCACAAAACGGCCAAGCACAGTAAGAAAACACATTTGGGTAAACGGCTACAACCTTTGCACGTTTTGCACGTCATATCAAGCATTATACAGAGACACACCCTCACAAAATGGCAAGGCCCCGCAAGATGACACGCCCTACCGGAAAATGGCAATTCACGGTAAAAAATTGGAAATTCGCACCGAGAAACTAAACACGGTGAGAAAAAACATCCGTGGACAGAACGGCGCAGCACATTGAAAAAACATATTTTTGCAAACGGCCCACCTGCTCACAAGAGTCCAGGCATTGTAAGGAGACACACTTTGCACAAAATTGCTAACACTGCAAAACGACACGCTTCTGCACAAAGCGGCCAAGCACTTTCAAATTTTTTTAAACATATACGTGTTGGTTTGGATTTGGGTCGGCTTGTTTATCTAGGGTGCGTATAGGATTCCCTGAACGAATATTTTTAAATCTCCAAGGCTACACCCCAAATCTTTAACACCCGTCCGCGCTCTCAAAACAATTACGAAACATTTCTACATCCTGGCGAACCATAAGCAAAACAAAATTTCAGAATTATTTCTCAACAGACGAGGCTTATTTCGATATTTGTTAAGGTATTTCCATATTTGTTTACAAATTGCAACATTTGCTACAATTCAACAAGGTGTGTTTCACCTTGTCACTAGTAGCACCAAATTTTGAATTAACGTGACAAATTTTCATGAGTAGTACAAACAGGTTCCAGCGTATTCTCACATTCAAATGATGATCAACATTTTTTATGACTCCGACTAGGGCCAAAATTTCGGCATTTTTTCTGGACATGTGTACGCAACTATTTCAAAAACTGTCCGCCCCCGCTTAATAAACTTGGATACTGGTATTCGCCTAAAAAATCCGCAAATGTTCCAACCATGTCTATGTCTACAAGTCGTCTTTTTCTCAAAGTCCTACCTCGCACATTCACGGAAATTCTTTTGACATATTTCAGGGATTGGCCTTATATTCCCGAAGTGACGAAATATACTTAGTGCACATCAGAAAACATAGACTCCTTCCAGACTATGTCCGGAACCCTTGAAATAGTCAGTCTTGAGCTTGTTTTCACCATGCTAAGCCCCCAGTATCACAGTCACTGCCATCACCACCATCGCCTTCACCATCACCTTCACAATCACCATCACCATCATCATGAGTAAACCCACCATCCACATAGGCTAGGAATCTTCATCATCTTCATCATCATCATCATCATCATCACTATCAGCACCATCATCAACAACAACATTATCATCATCTTCATCTACCAATCGTCCTCGAACACCTATCAGCATCATTGCCATCACCATCACCACCACCAACAATATCATCACAATCATGTTCATCATCATGGTTTATCAGGGTTCTTCACCAACATTGTCATTGCAATCCTGGGGTCATCATCATCATCATCATCATCATCATCATAATCACCGTCATCATCACCACCACCACCAGCATCATCATCACCGTCATCATCGTCATCACCGTCATCACCGTCATCATCGTCATCATCGCCATCATCGTCATCAATGTCATCATCATCATCATCATCGTCATCATGGTCATCGCAATCGTCATGATCATCATTGCCACCATTGCCGTTGTGCACCTCCAAATGCGTCATGCTTCACACGAAGAGTTGGCAACAGGGACTGTATTTTGTCTTGGTTAATTGTAAATTGGCCAAACTAGAGCATGCGAAGTACTTTTTTTTGGCCCTGCGCTGAGGAAGATTTTGTTGCCAATGTTGAAGCCCCAAGGCCGTGGAGAGGCCTGTCACAACAGAGCTCCACAAGACTAGCAGCCCTCAGGACCAACACCACCCCTGGTCCTAGACACCCCCTATGAGTACCTCTATGTACCTCTAACTTTCCAAGAGCTATTGCCAAATTTCCACTTGAATTTGTGTAGCCCACCACCTCTTTTAACCAGAGTGAGCCCTGGGCCCTTGGAGAGCCTTGACCAGAACAAGAAAGAGCAGCAGGCCTTCAACTTGTCCCATGTGGCATTGCGGGCGCTGGGTTTTGAGAAGGATTTCCAGGGTATGCGCATGCACCATGCAGCAGGTGAGATAAAATTACATTGCTACATGCATAGCCATAGCCGTAGCTCTTTAAAAACACCCAGGGCAGCACATCCTGTGTGTCTCCAACATGAAAAGTTGCGTTCTACAATTCTTTTGTCTCTTGTTTTGTTCTTCTTTTTGGTGTCCCAGGGGTTTTTTTCGTAGCAGTTTGTGTAATCATAGCATGATCCGTATCCCTGTTTGTGGTGGTAATGTAACAACGACTTTTGTTTCAATAACTGGACCTAAGCCGATTTTTGGTATGAAACGATTTATCTTCAAAAAAAGAATCGTTTAGGTTGGCCATAGTAGGTAATGCTCCAAACAGCTCGGCGTCGTTTAGAGCTATTACAAAACACTGTTCAAGAAATAGTCTTGAACCGCTCGGAACCGTTTAGATCTGTATATAGCAGTTTCAAAATTGACATCGCTTTCAACCGCTCGGAGCCGCTCCGAATTATATGAAAAAGACAAAACGGTTTTGAGAAGAAATGGACCTACACCGCTCGGAGCCGCTGATTTTTTGTCTTGAATTAAATAATTAAGCGGCCTGAACCTCGCCGAACCGTTCTCAGTTTCTACTAATGTTTCACCCCGTGGATTTTTTTTAAATCGCGTATTTTTTTAAAAATCAACATTTTTGTTAAACATCCACGTGACCTTGTATTAAGACACACATATAATATATATATATATATATATTGTTGACATTTTGATTAAGTGTTCGCTGCCTCCTTATGGTAGGAGATAAAGTAGATAAAGTTTATGTCATGTAAACCTTGTCTAGTTGTCTTATGATGGGCATGGTTTGTATAAACTGCAATTCTTTACCCATACAATAAAAGAACACAATTGATATCAATCACAGTTTTGACGGTATCATTTGAACATACTGCAGCAGGTTGTTGTGTTCTTGGTGTCTCCGCAACCACTTCCATGCCCACGTCCGATTTCTCTCGATGCTTTGCTGGCGGGTTTGAACCCCTTTCCGGTGTGTTTGGTATATGTCCATCACAAATTTGCGAGGTTTGTAAAAATAAATTCAATAATTACCAGGATTGCAAAAATAACATCAGATAATTTAAATTTTAAAATAAAACCTAACTAAACTATTCCCATAATTTATATAAAATACGTGCAACAAACGACTAACTTTGCTTAAATGACTCCAGGGATGTTATAAATAATTGCAAATCCTCACGCGCAAACAAGCCAAACCAGGCCGAAACATTTTGCACAAAGCAATTGCACAGTGATAGGAACGATGTGTTTGCACAAAAAAAGGCAAACATTGTAAGATAATGCCCTTTTGCAAAGGATTGTAAAAAGAGACGCCTTTGCACAAAGTGGCTTAGCGGGTGTGAGAGGACTCGTTTTCGTAGAAAATCGCCAAGCACTGTAGCCGGCCATGCGCCAAATTAAAAGTGAATAACGTGGCAAGGCACTATAAGAAGACACGTTTTTCTACAAAACGGCGAGGCACAGTAGGAAACCGCATTTTGGACAAAACCGCTGAGCACTGCAAACATTTTGGCACAACATGGGCAATCACCATAAGAAGACACGCGTTTGCACCAAAAAACGAAACACGGTAAAGAAACACCTTTTTCCGCAAAATGGCCAAGCACCTAAAAAACAACACCTTTGCACAAAATGGGCAAGCACTGTGGGAAGACACACCTTTGCACAAAACGGTCAAGCAGTGTAGAAAAGAACACTCTCTTGCACAAAGCAGCCAGGCACTGTAAGAAGACGCGTCTTTGCAGCAAACCGGCAGGCGCTGCAAGAAGACAGTTGCACACAATGGCCAAACACTGTAAGAAGACACATTTTTGCACAAAGTAGCCAAGCACTATAAGAAGACACGCGTTTGCACAAAATGGCGAAACATTGAACAAAAATAACGCGTTTTCCAACAAAATTGCTAAATACTGTGCGAAGACACGCTTGTGCACAAAACGTGTAATCGTTGAAAGAAGATGCGTTATTGCACAAAATCGGCAAGCGCTGTAAGAAGACACGCCTTTGCACAAAACGGCGAAGCACGTTAAAACAAAATCGTTTTTCGCACGAAACAACCCAGCACTGTAAGAAGACGATTTTTTACACAAAATAGCCAAGCGCTGCAAGAAGACACGTTTTTGCATAACATGGGCAACCACCGTTAAAAAATGCGTTTTCCAAAAATTCTTTTTTCAGCTAGTTGAAACCGTTTTTTGCTTGACCAAGGTGGCGGGGGGGATGAAATGGCAACCGTTGGCGCACGTCGGCCCCTTTAAAAAAAGAGGGCAAAACAAACTTTGGATTTGGAAAAGGACAAATTTCTTCAAGTGCATCATCACACAATGTTTGTATCTTCCAAACCGAATTTTTTTGTCAAGCGACTTTGGACAAACAATTGTTTGCAATCAGTTTTTGTTTTTGTTGTTTTCCGTGTCAATTTAAATGACTAAAACGCGGGGGACATTCAATTTTTGATGGCGGGTGGGTGTCAGGACATGCCAGGACTTGGTATGGGATGAGGGGACTAAAGCATTCCTATTGCAAACGTTTTGGATTTCTTTCGGCGAACTTGTTGCCGAATGATGGGCGCCAACAACGTGAACTTCTCAACTTCAATGTAGGACGTGTCCACTTCTGGGCTTGCCATTTCACGAGGGTGGGAGACTGAAACTATTTATCTTGGGGAAAAATGTCATTAAAACAAAGTGTAACCCACGAACCCAAATGCAGTCACGCACAACACTTGTGCAGGACAAATTGTTGCAACATTCTTTTACCAGCTTTTACATTCGTCCCCTGTGTCCCTACCAGTGCGAATTGTAGAATGTAGATTGGGGGGGTTTTGGAGTGTGAACTGTAAAGTGTCGAGTGTGGAGTGTAGAGTGTGGAGTGGAATGTGGAGTGTAGAGTGTCGAGTGCGAAGTGTGGAGTGTGGAGCATGGAATGTAACGTGTAGGGTGTGGAGTGAGAGTGGAGAGTGGAGACGGGAGTGTGCGGTGTGGAGTGTGGAGCGTGTGGAGTGTAGAGTGTTTTTTTTTCCTTTCGCCCGTCCGAGTCACCGACCACAGTCCGTACAGGACACGGGGGAAAGCACAAAACAAGAACCCACCAAATCTAAAATGAGAGAAGATCGCGACAAAATTGGATGTATTTGTTTGCGAACGAGGACCGCAGGGCAGAATGTTGGGGAGGAAATGACCACATCGATTGTTGAAATTTAATGTCTCCAAATTTTCGCCGCGTGTCGTCCCATCTCATTTGTCGTCGCCCAAGTCTCCGGAAAGGTATGTTGATAAAATTTCCTCCTGAATTGTCAGCAGGGTTCCAAGATGTGCTAAGCGCAGGCCAACGACCCAAATGGGCACAAACGTGAACAAATCAACGTCTTTTTTTAACTGCGTCACTCCACCGGTGGAGTGGGAGAAAAAACATTGCTGCATGTAATTTGTCACTCATCCGTCGCATCATTGCTCTCCAACCTTCTGAACTCACAGTTCCCCACCCCAGAATTGTGGAGCAATTTGCGTTGAGTAATGTCCACGCCATAAGATCTGCTGAGTGGCAGTGTTGCCAGACCAAACAAAGCCGTGGGAGAAGACTGAATCGAAAAATGTGAGCCGCAATTTCAAAGACACATGACACATGTTTGTTGGTTAGGATATGTTTGTGTTTGTGAAGCTTCGCCCATGCTGCTTGCAGCCTGTGGCTTACTCCAGCTTCCGTCCGCAAAGTCAAGTTTCCCACCAAGATTCAGCCGAGATATTTGTGTTTGCTACGGCCAGTTAGGGTTTCCACTGTCCACCGCTTCACCAGCAACCGCCCCTTGAGTGGGATGAGCTCCTGAACTCGTTGGTAATATTTTCATTTTTGACGCGTTTAGCTGAAGGCCCATTGCGTCAAATTCTGCAACCAAGAATTTGTTCATGTACTTCAGATCCTCCAACGACTGGGCGTACAGCATCAAATCATTTGCGCACCTAATGTTGGTGAGTTTCCTGCGTCCAACGTCCCAACCATGTCTATCCAACAATTTGGTTTTCCACTTGCGCATTGCCGACTCCAAAGCAGCGTTGAAAAGAATTAGACTTATAACATCTCCTTGTTTCACGCCTCTTTGAATCGAAAACCACTGTCCCTGATGCAAAGTACCGGCTTGATTTTGATAAAGGGTCCACAGCAATGAACAATATGGTTTTAGCACGCCTTGACCCAATAAAGCTTCAAACAAAGAACCGTATACCCCACGCGGTCAAATGCTTCAGGCAAATCGAAACTCGCACACCACAGAGGCAGATTCCATTCAACGCTTTTGCCGCACATAGATTCAAGGACAATAAACGCGTCCTCAATAACAGTTCCAGGTCTAAATCTTGTTTGGTCCATGCTCTGCTGGCTGTCCGCGATATTCCGCAACCTCCTGCAAACTAATTTTGCAAGTGTTCAAACTTTGGTCTCCAGCAATTTGGTCTCCATCTTTGGCAACATTGTAAACAACATATTTTGCTACGATTCTTCCTATTCTTCAAAAAAGCCGCTCGTCAACATTGAAAACGATGCAACAGTATTGCGGGTGTCACCTAAAGCGGTTTTCGACATTGTTTCCGACACGTGGGAATTTCACGAAGTGCCGCGCTTGCCACACGAAACGACGTTACAACCTCCTTGGTAACCTCCAGGAATGAGAGGTTTTGGCACCTTCCCCATTGGCACGGCGACACCGCAAGAAAACCAGAGAATCGAGACAAACCATGTTGGAAACTGATAAATCTGAAAAAATGCAACGCCAGCCACACGATGATTTGCACGTTGTGTACTTGAGCTTGAGGCAGCCCTGCCACTGCGGTTCGCACAGTATTGCGTTGGACACCTCCAAAGTGCTGCGCCTGCCACGAAAAACCCAACTCTTCCTCTGAAAACGACGCGAAAGCATTGCCTCGCCACACAGAACGACGTTTGACACATGATGAAACATGTTGGGATGCCACGGAGTGCCACTTCCACAACACCAGGTTTCGACGCGTTTGAAACTTTCAAACCTGACCGACCATCTTTAAATTTTTCCCCATAGGCACGGCCATAGGGCCCTCACACGGACGGTTGCGAACGGCAGCGAGCGGTTGCGGACCGTTGCGTCTGGCGAACACACCTTCGACCCCCAAACCACCAGAGAACCCTTGCAACGCATTCGGGGAAAAAAACCAACAATACTTGGAAAATTCAGATAGGTTCGGCTGAATAATGCCATTAATTTGATCCGTTGGCATATTTGGCATCAGCAATTTTTTCGCCATCCCATGGATGCGGGAATTTCGCCGGATCTGGTGAACGTGGGAACGCACAGAACGGTGTGAATTTGGGGAAAATCATGCAGCAATAGCATTGCAAGAGATTGGGATCAGCCATCGCAAGACCACAAGATAGTCCTTGGCCCTGACATTTTGTTGACATTGCGTGCAGACCATTGTGGTTCAACCCCTCCATGGAAAGATTTGTGCGGACAAATGTAGGGCGGTAAGGGATGGTCAATAATCAATGATGTTCCTTAAGCAGAACAAAATTTGCAAGTCACTATTCGGGTAGAGCTTGCAGGCACAGAAAAACAAAACAAATTCACAGAAACACTGGCTCATTGTCAGAAGCGGTCTGAAGTTTGCGCTTGCGATGGCGCGCATTACTGTCTTTGGTCTGCAACAAGTGGACCCAACAAAGATCTCAGAGTAATGCCACCGATTGACGAAAGGTATTTACCATGATTCAAATTGAATGATGCGGTCAGAGGATTGCAAAAACAACTGCTTGCCAACCCAGGTGCTGCCTGAAAGTGATGCTATCGGGGTGGTGGATGTCGCTTGTTTGCATTCTCAGTTGGTACACTATTGACACCTAGTGACAACTGTAGTTTGATCGCTCTTGCTGGTGACATTTTCCAGGTGCGGGATTTGCTGGAAGGTCGGGGGCCATTGCACGCGCCTCATTCGCTCCAACTTGGGGACCAACGGGGTTGCAATTGCTGCATGATATTCGTTGGGGGAGTGCAGTTTTGAACGCTTGTGCCTGATGCATTTCCAGTGGCCCGAAAACATGGGACCACCATGGTTTTTCTGCAATGTTCCAAGCAAACCAAGGTATGTCATGACCAGCCGATAAGAATGATCCAGTTACACAAAGGCCTGATACACCTGCAAAATTCGCAAGCACAGCGCCACAGCGCTGAATGTTTGCTAGCACTCCCACGCACAAAACCAAAACAGAACCTAATTTGCATGTGCACGTCGCAAAGTCGTGCTCACCCCTTTGTGATAGTTTGTGATGCTTTGGCAGCCTTTGGCAGCAACACATTTTTTTTTTCCCCTTCCCTCTCCTACATGATGAACTATGATTTATTGCCACTAGCTTTAATAAGACTGATCACATGCAGTTAAAATGACGAAAATGACTGTTGGAAGTTCGATTGTGCAGTTTTTTTCTGTGTCTCACGTTGTGGCTTGCCTCGGCATGGAGTTGCTGCCTGGCCAGAAGCTCCATGGCAACACAGGACGAAGATACTTGGCCGCATCAGGCTGCAGCTTGGATCTCCAGGTGTGCTGTGTCAGGTCAGTGAGTTCCAACATGTTCCAACACATGGAAGGGTGATGAAGGATCAAGATTCGGGATATCAACCCTACCTCATGGTGCCGTTCAGAAAATCCAAGGGAGAGACTAAGATGCCACCGTGTGTGGAAGTTTTCCAATGCAATGCCTGGCAGCTTCAGGAAGATCTCCATCTACCTGTCCCTGGTCAAACTTCGTTTTGGTCCGTCCACGACTCTTTTCGCGCAGGTTCCTGTGTTTTTCTTGCGCAAAATTTGAGTCATTTTCATGCATTTTGTATGGTCATTGCATGTAATTGCGCCTGGGAGCGCGGTTGAACCCCGCCAGGTCTGAGAGATGAACCGCGGAATCCAAGGACTGTGGGTGTACCATTGCCAGAGGTATAGCTGTTGCATCAGTATTTTTCATAGACCAATGGACCATTTCCAATGGAAGAAATAAGACGATACTAAGATGGGCAAGGTCCACTGGGTGATTCAACTGATTATACAGGTAATGACAGGCTACGAGATCCACCTTGTCTAAACCCTCCATGTCATGCCGCCATCCATACCTGGTCAGGAGCACGTCCAAGCGAGGGGAGAGACAGTCAGCTTCCACACCACGGCGAGCGCAAGCAGCGCAGGAGGCCGTGCAGCTTCAGGTCAGGCAGTTGGAGTTGAAGCAGCTGGAGTCGGGGCCGCAGTGAACGGCCGGGGGAAGTGGCTACTGTGACATTGGCAAACCCAACAACATACCATCCCAGTTTTCACCAGACATGGTTGGTTAAACAGTAAGAGCCTCCAAAATTGGAGGCGTATTGTTGGATTGTCACATCACATCGCTTGCTTTTTAGGTTTGGTTCGAAGAGTGGGACGGACAGATCAACTGGACGGTAATTATACTGAGGCTCCAAGTGAAATTGAAACGCCGTTTGGAAGAGCAGGCCATTCACTCCGCTGTTGGGTGACTGGTGCAGAGTGCAGACCAGGCTAGTGATGACATTCCTTTTCCGTTCCTCTTTATTTTTCTTTCTCATTTCCTTTTCCGTTCCTCTTCTCTTCCTCTTTTTTACAAAACCATGGTTAGCGAGAGGGCCCCCCCCAAAAGCGATACCCATTTCTTTTGAACCAAGCGAAGAACAAGAGTTTTGACAACGGCTCATGTGGATCCTCTTTGAGACATTTTGAGGCTGAAAGTCCTTGAGATCCTTGAGTGACGATTGCCATTGCGCATGCAACATGAGCCCTGGAGGCAAAGGAAGCCAAAGAAGCTTTGTCGGCCAAGCAACAGCAGGTGGAGCGCTTGAAGCAACACGCCTTCCTGGAGGTGCACAACAGTTTCTGCATCACCTGACATCACCTGACTCATCATCCCTCAGCAGCGGCATCTTTGGTATCTTGAAGTCTTGGATGTGTTTGGTGCCGTAGGTTCTGGGAGTTGCCCTTGCCACTTTTTGCGTGTCATGCAGATGCATGCAGAGTCATGCGTGTTCAGTGTACAGGCTCGGGAAAGAGAGCGTGACCTTTCCTTACGACGAACAGGCCCTGTGGTCAACAGCCAGTGAGGTGTCCTCAAATGAACCGGGATAAAAAGATCATGAAAGATCCTATATGGACAAAAAGAATATGGAAACAAGGTGTAGGAAGTCGCAGGAATTTGGGCCAGCCCCATCGGGCCACCGTGAAGTTCCAGTAACTATACTGTAGGTGTTGCATACCATTATGCCATAATGCGGTCCGATTGCAGCGGTATTTTGCGTATCAATATAGTGTAAACACATGATGTACAACTTGACAAATCAATGCCCAAAACACATGCAGGGATTGTGGCTGGCTCGCATACCAAAAGAAACCGAAACCTTTAAAAACGTAGGACATCAAAAAAAGACGAGGTTTTTTGGGAAAGCCCGGGGTTTTGATTTTGGAGCATTTTGGTGATAGCATGTGTGTATGTGTAATTGAAATTCATCCAACGCGCTTCCAAAAGATCAGCAACACTTGTATTATCTTGTATTTAGTGTGCATCAAAGACACGCAAAATCAACAAATCACGCAAAACATAAATTGCAATAAATTACATATGTACACAATTGTACGCATATGTGCACAAACCATGCCACATTTGTTTAAGCACAGATTTGGCATAAGTAGGAACTTCTGACATAACAGTAACACGGCTCATAGCAGGGAGTCTTTTTTGTCAGCAAAGGCCTTTTACCTCCTTTCGGCCAAATGCATCTTACATCCAAAGATAAATATACACACGTAATGTTTGTAAATGCTTCATGCACAAGAAACTGTTTCAACAAATCCCAAAACCCAGCTTTTAGTTGTATATGCAAGTTCACATTGACCTACAAAAAAGAAAGCATCGAGCAATTTTTTCCCTGCTGACAGCCATGATGATCTGGTGACACAACACTGTTGCAAGAATTGAAACCAAAAACGCTTAGTTTGGCCCATTGGACTTACCTTCCAAACCAGCCTAAAAACCCATCTTTTTTCTACGGGTTTTCTACGGGTTCCTACGGGTTTTCTACGGGTTTCTACGGGTTGGAAAACCCAGGTTTTTTTGGAAAACCCGGGGTTTTACAGGTTAGGACGGGTTTTCTACGGTTTACAACGGCTTTTCTACGGGATGCAAATTCCAGCAAAAAAATACCATAATTTCCCGTCACTCAAACAAATTTGGCATTGGGACTCATAAATCTCAGAAACTAAGATGGATTTCCTTTGTAGAATCACGTTCAAAGTTGAAATGCGCGGAAAGGTGAAGAATATTTCGCCTTCAGAGACCTTGAAGGGATGTTTCTCTACACAGTCACCTTTTCCATCCTTTTCCTAATGGGCTTTGAGTCAGAGGGGTTTGAAGGCAAAACACGGAACTAAAATACCCACTCAATTGGTGTCCCATGCCTATTTAATTGCCTTCGGCAAGTCCGCCGGCCATAGGTAATTGGCAGTCTTTTCTTGGGACCTCTTGGATTTGGGTATTGAGCAGCTTGCATTGAGCACNTAATTGCCTTCGGCAAGTCCGCCGGCCATAGGTAATTGGCAGTCTTTTCTTGGGACCTCTTGGATTTGGGTATTGAGCAGCTTGCATTGAGCACTTAATATGGTATTGGGAGCAGGACAGGGGCAGGAGTAGGGGTAGAAGTGCTACTAGTAGTAGTAGTAGTAGTAGTAGTAGTAGTAGTAGCAGTAGTAGTAGTAGTAGCAGTAGCAGTAGCAGTAGGAGGGGAGGGAGCGGGGGGGGGGTGGACTTGATTCAGACGAAGCAAAAAATGGGAACAGGAGAACAAAAGAACAAGTACAAACCAAGAACAAAACAGGAACAACACCTTCCAATCAGACACGCCGGCAGGCCGGCGGATTTTGATATTTGCATCCGAAGGTCTTGCCATCCTTAACTTTATGCTTAATGAATTTTGTTGGTAAACAATGTGCTGGAGCCCTCACAGCTCATGTATAGATTGTATAGGATCGTGCCCGTCCATGGGGCACATTTCCAACTATACAAACTGATATGATTTCTTATATCAATCACTCCATACAATGAGGCTTCCGTGGTCTTGATCCTTAAGTCCCCTCGTTTTGCTGATATGGGACGGCGCAATTCCAACATATTCCAACAACAAGGCTTCTCTAGCCCTTCTGGAAAGTGTTTCAAAAAAAAACAAGTTTTTTTTGGAAAGCCCGAGGTGTTCACCAAGCAGGTGGGAAAACCTGAGGTTTTTGTTCCTGACCTACAAATTCGCAGGATCAAGGTTCCCCAGGTAGATGAAACTGACACAATCACGAATCCTCCTCACGTTTGCCCCACCTCGCGGAACTACCCAGAGGAGCCTCCCGCAGTGGCAGTGCCTCGCCCCGAAGCCGCGCTGGTAGCCCTGGAAGCCGCAGCTTCGAAGCGTTTGCAGCAGAGGATGCCGAATTTTTGTAGCCACCAGTAGCCACTCAGTTGCCCAGTGCCGACTTTAGTCTGGCACATGCGATGTTGCTGGAAATCATGCAAATTTTAAAGGTCATTGCTTCATATTGTTTCTTCTTATGCTAAAAAACGTTAATATGCAACTTAATGCTGTATCTTGCTGTCTTCGTGGCAATTTCCCAACTGTTTTCAGGAGCTCTCAGTGGCTGACTCAGAGGAACGCGAGGCAAGACAAGCCGATCGGGCAAGGAAGGTTGAGAAAGAGAAACTCAGAGGCACTTCATCAACTGGGGACTCTAACCGTTTAGAATGGGGTATGATGGGGTATGTATATAGCCAATGATGATCTGGTTGGTGGTTCAAATCTATTTTAAATTCCATTTGGGATGATGATTTCACGAAGTGGCTCGACGGCCAACCACTCAAGAGCCTCTGTATGTTAGCAACCTTCTGCGAAGCTGGGCGCTAAGGCGGGAAAAGATTGCCTGGCGCGCCATGCAGGAGGAACAGGCTGAGAAGAAAAAGGCTGTTGCCCGGGAAGAGGCCAGAGGAAGTCGCTTGCCACGGGAAGATTCCAAAGACGGACACCTCTTAGATGCTGGGTTTTAAATGGTATTATTGGGTTTTGGTATCTCGGATGCATTGAAAACATGCAAACTTTGGGTAGTTTGAGCTCTAATGTTGGATTTGTCGTGATGCTTGGGGCGCTCCAGGCGGCCAAAAAAGAACAAGCCGCGCGAAAGCTTCAAGCCTTCAGAAGTGCAAGTGGGTGGCCTGTCGGATGAATAGTTTTGAAAGATGCATGATTCGCATTGGGAATAATTTGTTGTGGTATGATGCAGGTTCCTTGAGCTACTTCCATGCGAGAGGGCTTACTGGACTTGCCTCATGAGCATGTCATTTGAGTGATCGCCAACACCTTCCAAAGCCCTCTCAACGACAGTAACTGCAAGACAATGGATTGACATGGTATTTCATCGTGTTTACAGCCATGGCATATGAGGCATCAGCGGAACCAAGCTCGGGCTTTTGGAGAAGCCCGCAAAACGGAGCTTCAAAAAGCTGAAAAAGGCAAGGCTTCCCTTGTGTATCGCCTCAGTCCCAGGAAGTGCTGATTTAAACATTTCTAAACCATTTCCCTGCATTCACACTCTTGCGCGAGGACCCAGCCAGGCGCCGCAGAAAGTGAAGCCCAAAGTCGCAGTGGTTGAGCGAGATGCCTGGCTGATCACTGTGACACAAGCGGCTGTCCAGCCAAATTTTGATGGGCCATGCAGGATTATGCAGGCTTTTGAATCCAAGGAATCTCACACATTCGCATATTTATCAGGCATTATCAGGCTATAGATTGTATGCATTCTCTTCCCAGTTTTGAGACTCCAACAGGCTGTGCTGGAAGCACGGATGTGCTGTGCTCTCAACATTTAGCGCACCAAATTTACTATTTAGATTTAGATGGGATGAATTTATGCATATCCCGGGCCCGATTAAATCATGTGAGCTCCCTGTCTCTTATGGTCTAATCCTGCGGGGCCCTAAGTGCCAACTTTCGATCTCTAAGGAGCCAGCTCGGCGAACACCGAGAGCAGCTGCACCAGCACCTGTGGAGACACCACGGTCGCAGGGGAGGTGGGGTGCGCGAAGCGACTCACCGGGAGCTACCAGCTGCTTGGTCTTAAGACGGTGCGTCATTGGTTTCTTTGGTGCGGGGGATGACCATTCCAGATATTCCTGGTCATCCCTCAGCACGTCCAGCAGATCATAGCGGAATCATAGCACATCCGGCACCTGAGGCAGATCAAGGGCTAGCAGTCCAGAGTCAAGACCACAAAGCATCTCAGCGAAATCTGTTGGTGGCAGAGGAAAGGTTGCGGTGGTCTTGTGAAACTTTAACCAAGGTGGAGCCAAAGTCTCCCTCTAAAATTGCATTCAGTTCTTCACCACAAGGCCAAAAAAGAGGAGGACACCGACAAGCCACTGAAACCTCTCAAGCACGAGTGGTGCAGAAATCTTTTCAGCGAGGCGGGATACATTGGGAAACGTCCTAGTCGGTGGTGAAGATGGGGAGCCGGAGTCGTTCGCTTCCGTTTCTTCTTGTTGTGGCTGTGGTTTTATGTTCAGTGACTTGCCAGGCGCTTCAAGCTTTCATCTCTTGCAGGTCAGACGAAGGCATCCTCACCACCACGTTCCCCTTCCAGCCGGTCACAAAGTCCCAGACTCCCGAGCCAAGTCTCGCGGAGTTTTGGCACCGGCTCACCTGCCTCACCACCACGGACAGCCTCCAGAACGCCTAGCCCCAGGAAGGAAGGCAGGGAGATGCCGTGACATCTTCTTGTAATCCTACGCAATCTCATTAAATCTCATTTGATCTCTCATTCCGGTTCCCTTTGGTCTTGGTGTTTCTTGGTGTGATTTGCGAGTCATGTGTAACTCAGAGCGCAGGCCCAGTGGATCAGCGACCTCTGTGGCTCCCGGTGGGGCGTTCTAGGAGCCAGCAGGAGCTTGCAGGCTTGGTGACAGCGGAGCCAGAGAAGATAAGGATGATGATTGCTTGTGATAACAAACACGCACAATTGTGATCAATCATGACAATGTCATCTGTTGTCTAGTTGTGCTAGAGAACCATTATGAGCATCATCATCACCATCTCCTTGACCATCACCCTGATCACCAAGAGATTCACGTTCACGCCAGTGATTTCCACCGCAAGTGACTCTACTTTCTATAGATTCTAAATCCTCGAATGCATGGACAATGTTCCTTCACATGGCTACTTCGCGCAAACAGTGAGATGAACATCAAACTGACAAGCGTAAGAGAGGATAATTGTTTGATTTTTGAACACTTCTTGGACAGCTTTTTGACGGTGAAAAGCTGTTGGGTGACTCCTCAGAGGCATGGAACAATTAGAGACAATGGGTTGTGACATGTTGTGACCATGCAGGCGGAAGGCAATGGTGGGAAAGCAACAGCCCTGAACCTTATGGTCGAGATTTCTCGCGCGAAAACCGCCAGTCACTGGACTGCAAGTGGCAAATGGATTGGAAAGATTCGGAAAGAATAGAAACGCAGTGTTGGGGGCATGTCACTGTTCAACAAGTCATGTTTGAGTTGCCTTGTATCTAGTCTACCCAATGCAAACAATCGGTTGTTCTATTAGAAGCAACACATGCCGAGAATTCGCCCACCTTCTGATGGGATGTTGGATAAGGATCAGGACGCCGAGACCAGAGCAGGGTACCTTCAGAGATCCGAAGGCGGGATGCTCATGTTCCCTGCGCTCCTGGCCTGATGTATTTGATGTGCCCACCTTCCACCTGCCACTAGGAGCAGAAGGCACAGATGGAGGCACTTCAGGGGGTCCGAGAACTCTTGGAAGGGGCTGATGCTCAGGATAGAAGTTTTGAAGTTGTTTTCAGCTGCACAACTTTAGCCTAATTGTGCCTAATTGCTGTGCTATAGTGCTCAAACATACATGTATAGCTGTGCTATAGTCCTGATCCTGGAGCCATTGGAGGTGACCTTTGGCACTCCGGCCGCACGGCCAGCACCGCCAGCTGAAAGCTATGGCAGCCATAGCAGCTATGGCCAGGCGCAGGGCCGGGGAATGGGCAGCAGTGAGGCCTGATGCTTGATGAATTTGATGAGTTTCTTGCTACCAGGCATGCACACACAATCACATACACAGACCAGAATATAATATGATATTACATAAAATAGATTAATGAATAAACTAACCACATCAATAAGTAAAAGAGAATAAAGATATTAGAGTGACTAGAAGAGACGTCAATAGATATCATACCAACCTCAACATCCTGCAGCGCGCAGTCCGTGCAGGCTGACCGTTCTGGTCCCTCCACTCCTCGTGCTGAGCCTGGACCTCAAGATGACTGAGATGGCTTTGCTGTGGATGGATGGGATGCGAGTCCAATATTTCCATATATTTTCTGAGATATTGTGCAGTCACCCAGCACTCTGTGGGCCAGGGGTCTTCCATTGATTTTGACTCATACTGCAGTAGGGGTCATGATACATGCTCCAAGCCGAGGCTGCGAATGCAACAGATACCCAGGCAGCAAGTCGACGTCTCGCGGCAAACGTCTTGGAAGGTGCGCCCTGATCCACTGTCCGACTGGTGCTGAACACAGATTTTGTGAATTTTCTGCGAACTCGGCTGCTTTGTCATCCCCATTTTGTTCCGCGTTTTTCATCCTTACCTGGGATGATTGATGATTGAACCAACCACAAATCGGCTTGGGAAATGTGCCAGGAAGTCACTTCCTCGACCTCAAGGGGGGAGTGCAGAGCCCAGCCTTGAGAGCCAGACAACAGACTCGCAGACCTTCTTTTTGTCACAAAGGATCAGCCCTCCACGCCAACAAGTTGATGTGTCTCCAACCTCTCCACAGGTGGGTTTGGCTTGGACATGTAATATCTCAAACATGGCTATTGTGATATTTATCATTGTATCATGCATTCTCTTTACATCTAGCATGTTCTCCCCAAAAAAGGTTGCATTCTACTGTAACCTTCTGTAGTAGCCGTGGAGTGGCTGACTTTCCTAGAGCTGGGGGTCCGAGCTCCGCAGGATCTCACGGTGGGTGTAGTGGCTGGACCACCCTGGAGTCCCACGGAACCACCGCAGAGGCATCAACAAGTGGCTGAGTAGAACGGTGGATATTTGGCAGCCATGGCAAGGAAAACATGGAAAACGTTCAGGACACTTTGAACCCAACCATTGAAATGTGGATCTCAGATGATCTGAGATCATTTCTGAATTCATGTGTTTTGACTGGGTAATCATTTCTTCATCTCCATTGGCAGGTGCCAAAACGCCTGGTGGGTGGATCTTCAAGGTTCTTCCTTGCCGTTGGCCTCACCTCCCGGCACGCCAAGTGCGCCTGGGCCAAGCATGGCAGGAGCTTCTCCAAGCGTGATCACTGAGCCCATCGAAAGGAGCTGTCTGGATATGTCTGGATATGAGTCAAAATTTCGGACCAGGGATGATATAGGGACCCACAGATTGGATAGCATTTTCATGAAATACCATTGAATTTGGGATGTTTTTGGATTATCCATGAAATTCGCAGGGGCAAAAAAAAAACTGGGTCGGCCAAAATTGGATGCACTCCCAAAGTCAGGCATTGTTTGATGGCCCAGCATGGGTCTGTGTGGTTGGACGGTGCCGAGTCTTCTCCATGCAGGAGTTTGGCGTCTTCGCAACAGCTGCCACAATTTCCATCGCAGCCATTATCGGAAAGCTATTCATGGTGACTTGGCGTTGCTGGAAACTTGGGGTGACCGGGTGACCAAGGGATGTATACGCTTGTAGTCACTTGGTATACTTAATACTTGGTGCAACACTGGGTGCAACCGCCATATTCCTGTTGTGTCCAGATAACTCTGTTCCAAGTGCAACGATGCGTTTCCCTGTTGCCATCATCATGAGCCCAAAGTGAGGTCAGCCAGTCCAGCCAGTGCAGACAGACCAGCTACTTGGCAGGCCGCCAGAAATTTTATGGAGAATATGGAGCGAATATAGTTTTCTTTTTTTCTCTGGGTTGCTTTTGCTTGGTCTTGAATGCGAACATTCATTCCAGCTACGACAGAGATTGATTGACCTGCCCTCAGATCAGAAAAAACCACTCGCTCCATTTCCTCCTTTCAGAACTCCCAGATCTCTTGGAACTGCTGCCGCTGCCACTATCGTCCTTCTCTCCTCCTAATGATCATCCTGGCGGTCATCATGTTTTATGGGAGTCGTGACAGTTTGGTGTCACTTGTTCTTGGAGCATGCACGTCCTCGAACATTTGGCAACAAGAAGAGGGAACACTAATAACATAGTAGTGCGAGCAGAGCGTGACAGACACGGCTCGCCAGCATGAGGAGCAAAGAATAAAAAAATGAACTTGACCAAAAGCGATGGAGAGGTAGATAGAGAGATGACAAAACGATGGTTGTTGCTAGTTCTTGTGCACACTTTCGACCACTCTGAATCACTTTCGGAAGCACTTTATCATTTGAGGATATTTTAGGCCTCACAGCCTCAAGGCCTCAAGGTCCAATTTCTGGCAGCCAGGACGGTCCCCGTCTTGGCGATCACTTCGCGGAGCGCTTGGGCTTGGACGTGCATGGCCTGCCACTATCAGCGCCTTGGATGCACTGGGCAGGTGGTCGTGGAGAGGCCATCACTCAATGAGAGACATGGAAACAGACAGGATGAGCTGGAGGTTGAGAGAAAGGAAGGAACAGCATTTTTCAGAACAAAATATCATATGTAACATCATTATCAATCATGATACTGATATAGATGTGTACTTCAGATGGCTAGGTGGGGAGGGATGCCAGCCAGACCTTGCTCCCTCAGCGGCACCAAGGGAACTCCAATGGCAACTCCAGCAGAAGTGTGGCAGCACCTGGTCCTACGGGAAAATCCAAAGAATGAAGCTGTTCAACAGTTGGTAGAGATTCAGGGGTACTATAACATGAATAGTAATGGATATCATAGCTCCATTCTATCCTCATTAGAATGTTGTGATAGTTGTTGGCTCATGTTTTTCTACTTTCACGTTCAGCTTAACTTTGGCGTCTGCATGAGGCAACGTGTGCGCCTGGCGGATCATCAGCTCTTATCCTTGCGGCAGGTTCGTTCTCAGTATCCTGGCGTGTGTTCAGATTTCTTGGGAGCTGGGCTCTAGTGACCTTGACCATCTTGACGTACACAATATTAAACCATATTAAAACCATCATCCAAATAAACTCATAGTTGTCATTGAGCTTGATCGTCAAGCACCACTTTTCCCTTAACCCAATTTTTTACATCTTGTATCATCTTGTTACTTCTTCTCCCATACCTGCCAGGCCCCACCAGCCACCAGGTCCGGCTTAGCTTCTCCTGGCCGTGGCTCCCCTCATGCTCGAAGCGTCAGCCCGCGACGGAGTCCGGCTTTTGGCACAAGCGATCCCATCATCCCGGCCTTGAAGGCTATCAGAAGATCCAAAAAAAAAACGTCAAAAATGGTGGCTCACCAGGAAGAATCGGTATCTAATTAATTTACTCAAGAAATGCATATAATCTTGCTTATTCTTTTGGGTTGACCACAAGACATGGCGGTTTCAGCGACAAGAACTGAATTATTGGTATTAAAACATTAAGCATCTACGAGCGATGATCCCCTTTGAAAAAGAGTTGGGAGTAGAAATGCCGAGTTTGAGGATTTCTTTCCTCCTCCGTCATGGAAATTGTGCAAACATATGTATGTAGTTGTGACGGAGGTGAGATACATAATATGCACGTGGGTAAAACCACTATACCGACGGATAGATCAATGAATAATCAAATCTTATTAAATGCAAATGTTGATCTTATATCATGAGTTTGTTGTCCAGAACACAGGAATGTCGGAATGCCCATGCCTTCCCAAGCCCTGCAGATCATCCAGAAGTACTCGGATTACTTCGTGGCTTCGCCCAGCACGCCACGCAGTGGGAGCGCCTCCCCGAGCCCTTCGAGGCCAAACTCCCGGCCGCGGCGTCCTCCGAGTCCTCCCAGACCTCCGAGTCCTCCAAGTCCTCCAAGGTCTCCTCCAGTCCCAGCGAGATGCTCGGCAGATGGATGTAGGATCTGGATGTATCTCAATTTATCTACTCCGTTTGCCACGGGTTTGACATCCAACATGCCGATGTAGATCATCGTAGACGCACACACACACACACACATATCAATACAATCAATATATGTGCACATGTATGTGTTTCATTTGCACATGTATGTGTTTCATTGTGTTTCCATGTGTATTTAGGTTTGACTTCAATGGTTTTGTGCTGGATGTGTGACCGATGTGTGTTGCATGCATCAGATGGTAAGCAAGCAGTGGCAAGCTAAGGAGCAGTGCCGGCAAAAGCAGCCCCCAAAGCTAAAGCATCGAAGGTGGCTCGGCACAGAAAAAACAATAAGAAACCACGTGAAACCGGATATTGAAATTGTGATGTCGAGTGATTTATTCCAGATGAAAAGAAACAATGATTGACCCGGTGCGTCCAGATATTCCGACCAACAGCCACCTTTTTGGGCCCAGCAGCAGTCGCAGCCAAGGCCAGTGCTGTGGTATATCCACGTTCCAAGGAGGTCCTGAGCTGGCAGGCGGCTGGATTCCAAGCCTCAGGGAGCAGCTATCGCGGGGTCAAGGATGCAGTCCCTCGGCTTGAAGAACTGACTGGGGATAACCCTAACAGAAGGTTGGTCAAAGGGAACTCTGCTGCGGTCTCACTACTTGCACTAACAAAGCTGCAGAATTTGAGTCGAAGTGACTGAGAAAAGGCCGATAGTAGTTGCCTTGAGGCTGGCGTGCGTGATGGTTGGGGTATGCTCAACCAGAAAGATGGCACCACCTATGCTGGTCAATGGGTCTCAGGCATCAACTGCAACCGGGGACGGATGTCGAGTCCAGAACTTTTGAGCCTTCCTTTCCCTGGGGTGATGATGCCAAGTGGATCATACCGTACCTTTCAGGAAGGTGCCTTAACTACCCTGGAATCCCCATCCCCCCATCCTTTCTAGTCGCCAGGGAAACGCCATGGAGCTGGAACTCTGATGTTCGAGGGTGGCATCTTCGAGGGTCAATGGGCGCGAGGAGAAGCAAGTGGAAGTGGCATTGCTGCTCAGCTGGCATCAGACTAGGCTAAAGACCCGCTGCAAAATGTTCATGAGGGCCCAGCATGCCCAGCTAAAATTGCTCTAGGACATCCGTGCCAAAGATCGGTATACCCCCTGACATTCCATGGCATCCCCCATGAAATCATGATAGTTATTGATAGTTCATTGTTTTTTCTTGCTTGGGTCGACTACATACCTTGGGGTTGAAGCCTTTTTTTTGGTTGACATTTGTCAGGGTGGACCACATGCTTTGGATTGAGGGTGCGAGAGTGTCGGTATCATGTATGGGCTTTCTGGATAGCGTAGCTATGGTTAAATCCAAGTCTGCGTTTAAGGACCCAGGAAAGAAAACAGGAATCTCGATCATCGGCCGGATGACCTTAAGAGACGATTTAAGACTTCCCCACGATTGGACACAACACAACTTTCAGCTCTTGATAAAAACGACTGAAAAGAAAGGAAGTGTCCCATAGTGGTTCTGCTGCTTTCTGAAGGTCCGTTTCCACAACGGCGACAAGTTCGAAGGCAAGGGGGTAATTTTGCATCCCCATCATGATATGGCAGCACAGTTTCTACGGTTTAGCAGTTAAAGATTCTGCGCATTTCATGGAACGCCGCGGCTTATGTTGCAGGCCAGTACATCAGCAATCGGAAGCATGGCTTCGGCGTGTATTCCTGGGCGGATGGAGCCACAGAAGAGGGGCAGCATCCTTGCTGCACAGCTTCGTCAATCAAGACATTCCCACATGGGGTTCACTGTTGGGTACACCCACATTGAGAATGATGGTTGGCTACTGGGATGTTTTGTGGTTTTCGGGGTTGATCATATTTTAGGAGGACCGGTATGTGGCACAACTTGATGATCTTTGACGTATTTTGGAGTCTCGAGTGCAGGTATTTCAATGGCCAAAAGAATGACTGGCATGTGTGGGCCAAAGGCGCTTCTATGTGGAATTTGCGTCGCCTAGCTGCAACTTCCACCGTCCACTGCCTGTCCACCCAGCTGGTCAGTTCTGTCATGGGCCATCTCAGGCTATGAAAGCGGTGCCCTGGTGGAGGCTCTACAGGCGACTTACCTCATCCACACTGGGAGAGCTCCCTAGTTTGCAAGGCTTTCCTTTGAACCAAGGTGAAAGGCAAGAAGAAGGAGAAGCCCAGAAGTCTTCCCTACCCCAGAGCAAAAGAGTCAAAGGAGCCCAGCCGTCAATCCTCGCACGGAGCTTAAAACCTTGCGAGCTTGGACAATCTAAGAGATTTTAAGAGACATTGTGCTCATTTTAGATAATTATTTTAGATTGTGATGAATTGGAACTGGGACCCTGATTTTTCATCACAATGATGAAACCTGCCCTGGCAACCTTACCCATCTGGTCAAACGCTGCGAGGCCAAGATCGTTGAAGACCTCAGCGAAGATGGCAGCAAGGCACAAGGGGGCCATAAGGAACCCCATAGGGAACCCCATAGGGAACCCCATACGCACCATAGGGCACCCATATGGTGGGACACTTGGACTCGCTCTTCCACATGCCGCAGGCCTAAAGCAAAGGTCACGCCAGCCAAGGCAAAAGTTCCAGTCAACGAGGATTTGGCTCTGATGGTGGTGGGAGAGGGGTCGGCACTTCAGATTCGCGCCCCACTGGTTTTCTATAGATGTGAAAGATCTAGGTGTTTCGGAACCAAGGCACGGTGCTAGGCTAGACAGTATTTTACTAATAGTTTATATTATATCCTATTACACACACATATATATATATATATATAACTCATATATATATATATAAATATATAATATCAATATCCTATTCTACATCAGCCATCATCAGCCTGAGATATCCCAGTAAATACCTCAGGCGATCCCTGGCGTCCAGGAGCAGGATCCCAATTTCACCTCAGAGCTGATGAACCAGCTGCAACCGCAGCAACTGGAGCCACCGGCCGACGCCTGGAACAATGGGGCGTTGGGGGGTTCTGATGGCTGAAGCCATGGCATGGTTCGTTAAGGTTGGCCAAATGGGAAAGATGAACCTGTTCCAAAAATATCCAAAAACCAAAACTGATTGCATTCTGGGACTGGAAGTATCTTGAAGCACTCTGCCACTTGGAACATAGCTGTGTCATGCTGTGTCTCATTCCTTCCGGAGTGGGGTCAGCCACCCGTCTGATTATACTAGGTAGCAGCTGCCGGTGAGGTTCTTCAATTCGAGCAGTGTTCCAGATTGGGTTGAAGTTGGGGGGATCAAGCATGACAAAAAAGGCCCATTTGCGGCCTAATAGGATAATTGTGGATTTTAAAGTGCAGTGAAACGACATGAAATGCGAAGCTTCGATTCCCCGAATCCCAAGGCTGACCTCCACCTGGAAGTGGCTCTTCCCAGCGATGCTGGGCGGCACACCACCATCCTTCACGGCTCACTTCGGGCATCCCAGCGCCGTCCCCGTGCTACCAAGGAAGCGCATCAGATGTTCTGAGGAGTTCTGAGGATTTCTGGATGTGCCGATGTGCCAATACCCAAAGATATCCAAAAACGTTTGGTCAAAGTGGTCTCAGTGGCCATGGCCAGGCAGCTAATGAAGTTGCTGGGGGAGTGTCCTGCTAAAGGCAAGACGCCCCTTGCATCAGCTTGCACCATGTAGATGTCGACCTGGTGTGCAGGAGAAATGCCGGGAGAATACTGGCAAGAATACTGTAGAATGCTGGTGTTGGGGAGCTTCTTGATCCGGATGTTGTATACCAACAAGCTTTCTCGGCATCCCTCCTGCTAGCCACTTCTGTAGGAGCATGGCAACCAAGCCTTTCGGTGCTTAAGCCAAAAATGTGGGTTGGGAATGGTTGGGAGATAGCTCCATCTGGGTGAATCATGGTGATCCTTTGAATCATTGGGCTACCCCATGCATCTCAATCTCAGGACATGTTTTTCTGCAAGCATCAGGCGTATCAAATTGCAAACACCCACATTCGCGGTGTGGCCACAGCTCATTTCTGGTGCCTTTCCGCAGCTTCTGAAACATTGCTTTTGTGCACTACAGGTACCCCTACAATCACTTCGCCCAGCTCACAAGAACCCCCTATCACCACCTCCACACGTGCATGGTGCTATGGTAGCCATGGTTTAGCAGGGTGCTTTATGGGCAAGTTGGCCAGCTGCTTGGCGATAGTGTTCGCTTTTTTTCGTGACTTTTTCCGGCAGCCTCAGTTGGGATGAAAACATATATGGAAGCCATCCCCAGCTGAGGAAGGAGACCAGGCTCCGTGAGTGTCAAGGAACTGGTGGAGCCTTGCCAAATGATGTGAAACGAATTGAAAAGATCAAGAATGATAAAGAAGACCCTAAGAAAACGCAGCTAAGCCCAGCTACGGAACGCTGAGGAGCAAGCAAAGACTGCCAAGGACGCAGGCGCAGACGGTCACAACTGCCACAACCAGTGGGTATTTGAGCAGGTTCCCACTGAGACTTTGCCCATTGGCCAAATTCCTATCCTGTGCATCCCTGAGATAAAGAAATGGCTAAGCAGGGGTGATGACCAGGGATAGCCAGTCATTTCAAATACTTTTGACTTTAATGAAACCTTTATAGATGTCTATAGGCTGAAGCTGAAGGTTGCCAGCGCCATGTGAAGAAGCAATGATCTTGCATTGCATTTGGTGTTTTGGTGTTATCCTCGACGCATCGATATCAATTTCCTGAGTTTCCCAACAATCATATCGTCAGTGAGCATGTGTTGTGCACATTTGTGCATCCCTTTTCTGTACTTTTGGGGGACCTTCCCGCAGGCAACAATGAGAGTGCTCTAGAGAAACTTCTGCAAGCTGCTAAGCGAAAGGTTGCATCGCCGCAAGTGCAGGTTGGGGCCTCTTGGCCTGGTGCCTTCAAACAGGTGGCAGCCAGTAAGCATATGTCAAGAGTCTGTGATCCTCACAGTGAAGCAACAGGAATCCCAAAGGCAACCAGAAGATGTTGGTGTTACTCTGCATTTTGATCAGATAGCCATCTACGAGTTGGCCCTTCTGTATGCCCAACTGGGCAGGCATGAGGCAAGGCAAAGCGCGTAGCGGCGTAGCGGTGAAGCTGCCTTTAGCTATTCTTTGAGATCAAACGCAGTTCCAATATCTTCAATCAGTTTCAACAAGTGTTGAGATGTTGAGTAGATGACCGAGCCCACCAGGATCAGAAAGGCTATATTTCATATAGGTTCCAAACAGAGGGACTGGCATATGATCATGCAAAAAACAAATCCAAGCCACAATGTCGGATTCGCAGGATTCAGACCAGTGGCTTCAGCAGCTGGGCTTTGCTTGGAAGCTGCTTGGAGGCAGATGGGCACCCAGCAGGGCCATCAGGGCCATCGGATGGTCACAGCTCAGGCTGAATCCAGTTGTGCTGGATAGCAGCTGCCTGCGTGGAAACCGCAGCCAAGGCAATGTCTAGTGCCGTCTTGGGATGTCTGGGAAGTTGGAGGTAGAAGAACTTGTGGCATTTGTGGCATGATGTGCGTGCCTGATGTTGTGTGGTGGCTTACAGTTTTGTTATTTGAGTTCTTGTTTTTGTCTTCGTGCTGATGTGCGCTGAAGGTTCTGAATGGATTTTGCGTTCCACACACTTGCAACAAATTCAAACCACCAGGCAACGGTTTCTTATACCGTTTTTGCCAGCAGGTGAGAGCAATCTGGTAGTTGCCTTTGACAATGCATTGCCTCCGCAGCTTCTTGCAGCGCTCCAGGCACATCGTGCATGCGGCGAAGTGTAAGTGCACCGAAAAGATGTGTTTGCTGCATGATTGTATGTTTCCAGTACTGAAACCTCAACAATCTAGGAAGCCTTCAAGCCTGACGCTGCATTTTGGACAGAGCAACCTGGCTGCAACATTGGAAGAAAGCTTTATGTGAGTTACAACATGTTACGTCTCTACTAAGGCACAGCTACCCAACACCAAGCTTCTTCTCCTACAACCAGCCCATAGAGCAGGACCTGTTGACATTTTTTCCGCAGAGGGGTGATTTCTCGATTTGCTTGTGGGAAGCCCTAGCTCAAGTCCTCAATTTTTCTGTGTCGTCACAGCCTGACAAAAGAGCATCAGAATTGAACCCATGCTCAGACCTGAAGGACTCAAACTTGATCACATCAGCAGCCAGATGTTTGGAACGCTTTGCTGCTGAGAGCTTTGGACAGATTCTTGCGAACGACAGCATCGTATCAGTTGAAGCTTGGTCAAGACTTGGATGAGGAGTGTTGACATCAACTTCTGCTACCGCCTTTTTTCTTTTGATTTCTCTTTTTTCCTTTGCATCACTTGGCATTGCATCGAATATTCTCAGAGTGCAGCCATTGCCACAAGGAATGGTGGGCACACTCTCGGCCTTCCGGCAGTGGGAGCGGCCATCAGCTGCATTTCGACCTGGATGAAGTGGACTTGAAGACCCTGGAGGCGCCTCACGGGCGCCTCATGTGAGAGGAATGGGTCTCTACTCACTCCACCGAGGCACCCGCTATGCCGAAGCATCCCTTGGTTTCATGTGTGCTGTACCTCAGCTGATGCTTGGCTTGACATGGAGATTGGAAGCACTTGTTAGGGAGCAAACACCTGCTAGTTTCAGGGAAGTCAATGAAACATATTTTGCACAAGGAGGATGAGCTACAATTCATGTTCAAGTTCAGCATCAAGCGCTCCATTATGTCCTGTGAGCGGGTCTGGGCGGAAAAAGGAAAACCTGAGGTGGGTCTTCCTGCTCCACAACCATGGTCAGAATCTCAGATCTGTGTAGGGAGCAGCACAACTTATGGTCCAGGAGCTGCTGGCCGAAAATACGTCGCGTGAGGTCACGGATCAGAACTTGGAGCCGCAAAGCCGGGCGAAACGGGCCTGGCTATGTGAACCCAAAGTGAATCGAGCGACTTGAAAGTGAAGTTTGATCTTATCTGGGGTCGAGTTTATCAAAGAACAGTTGGCAGCATTTGGCAGATGGTGCGTGACAAGACTCGAGGCGCTACTTTTCAATGGCAGCTTGCTTCATGGTGTCATCCCCAACCTTGCTTCAGCAAGTGCACCCTGGCTGCAAACGTCACCGGACTACTTTGAGACATTTTTATGACAATCCACGTGTTGACAAGCAACGTTTGGCAGTCCAGCAAAGGAAAGTCAGGAGCCCCGCACCACCCTCATGTTGGGTCTGTGGGGGCGACAGCCCTGCTGCTGCTGGGCTGCACTTTTCGTGTGGGGTGAGACCAATCATCAGCACCTAGCAATGGCACGAGGTTCGCCACCGCCAGAAGTTCCCGGAGGAGAATTAGGACCTTTTTGGACGCCATTTTTGCTTGAGTACATCCAGTCATGCTAGCTTTTTGATGGTGGAAAGTCTTGTTTCTGCACCGTGTCCGAAGCAGATGGAGTAGACATATGACATATGCCTTATTTGTTTGAACTGGAACTGGCGCCTGAGAATCCTGGCAAATGCAGGACCCAACATGCACCTTGCCTGCAAATGTTGAAACCCTCCTACCTGGCCCAACTCAATACTCAATGGTGGGATGGGATTCACTATGATTCGCCTCTGATTCACCGCAGTGAGGCGTCTCCCAGAGAAGGGCTTTGATTGGCCATCCTCCCTGCAAGCAGCTGAGAGCCTGGCAAAATGCCCCCGTTTGGAGGCGCGATGGCCACGATCGTGACCAGGTTCCACTGATGTACAAGCTGAGAATGGATCCTGGAAACAGATGCAAACAGCGGCTTCGAATTTAAGGACGCGCAGCTCCAGTAAAAACGGGAAACAATCTACGATCACTGTATATATTCACATACACATTATCATCATTATCAATCTAAGATCTATCAACTTATCAATGCAGTATGTTTCATGATCTTTCACTGGTCACAGGGCCCTGGAGCACCGCCAGGTGTCTCCTGTCAACTTGGCTGGACCTGTGAGCCCCGTGTGGTGCTCAGTACCGCAGCCCAGTGAGCCAAGCAGCTGCAGCGTGGACTTCATCGGCAAGTGGTTCCTGCGGGAGGTGCAGCGACGGCAATTCAAGCACTTGGTGCATGTGCGGTTCAGGAGTGCAGGATTCCGGGAATCAACATGAATCAACCATATTTTGCACACACACGCACATATATTAGATATATACATATTCATGCATTCTGTGTTTTAATATATATATATAGATACACACACACATATATATATTCTATCTATTTATATATGCATATATAATTAGATATATATATATATCTCTCTATCTCTCTCTGTCTTTCTGTGTCTCTGGGATCTCGCTGGTGAGATGGTCAGAGTTCGCAGTACCAAAGCTTGATGCCTGGGTTTCATGGCCAAGTCATGGCCAAGCCGAAGGCGCCCGAAGAGTTGCAACGGATGGCACCTCCGGAGGTTGAGGCAGTACAGGGAGGGGCAATGACCCCAGCACCAGGTGAAATCTTCGTGTTCCGGCCTGTTGCCAGGGTCTGTTGGGTGATTGGATGTGATTGGCCTCAAACAAATGAAAGTACAAGAGGACATCCTCAGATTCAGAGGTATCCCTATTGCTTCCTTCTGCCTTCCATTTTACTAGCATTCAATTTGCAAAGAGATCCTTTGTAGAGTCTATCAATCACCGAGGGCATCCGAGGGCTTTCAATTGAAATCACATGCAGCCATTCGTTGGTGAACGAGGCATCCTTGCCCGTGGCACGCCGGTTTGCCAGTTGTGGCTCAATGGCTTGCCATACGGGGCCAGGGGTCGCGGTGTATCATGGCAGATTGCAGGCTTAGGCAATGGCTGCGGCATGTTTTCCCGACTGAGATGGAGGAAATTGGGCAAGCGCTGTCAGATCAGAAATTCATCCTCCAAGCACCCCAAAGTTCAGTCAGCTCGCCTAATCGCAGAGGCAGGAGCTCATAGCAACTGGCCACAGGCACTCCACCTCTGGAAAACCTGCAAAGATATCCCTGGCTCAGCAGATGCCACCATCAAAGCTTTGGGAAGAGGAGTGCAATGGGAACGAGCTGCCGAATTCCTGAGCAACCAGATGGCCTCCTCAGCTGGACATGGTGTGACCCTGTTGGCCGTTGCGGAAGCAACTGCTTGGAGGCATTGCCTGTCCATCCTGAGCACCATGCAGCTTCGGAGGGTTGATGCAACTCCGACATCTTTGAATGCGACCATTGTATCTTGCGGGCGGCGTTTCATGTGGCAAAGTGCTTTAAACCTGCTCTTCGCATATGAGCAGCAAGCAAGCCACCAACCCATTGTGACCGCAGACTGCGCTATGGCTGTGCTAACAGCATTGCAAGTTGCCCACCAATGGGAACAAGCCATTGCTATGATCTCCACTCTGCCAGATCCCAACGAATCTCACATGACTGCAGTCGTGGAAGCTTGCAAACGTAGTCATGCTTGGGAGGCATCATTGAGATTCCTTGGGACAACCATTGATCAGAATGCCTGCGATGCTGCCATGCGAGCTTGTGCCATTTCTTCCGAATGGCAAGCGACACTTTCCTTGTTGTCAAGGCACACAGAGCCCGAGCCCTCCGGTGTCTCTACAGCTCTCTCAGCCTTAGCGAAAGCAATGCAGTGGCAGCGTGCAATTCATCTCTTCAACCAGACTCAAATGCTTTGGACCCTGAAGCCCGAAAACAGAAAAGTCCGAAAAGGTAAGGAAGACGGTGAAAGCTGGGAGATCATCAAGGATCGCAGCTTGCTACGGGCTTTGGGTGCTGGACATCTCTGGGAAGACGCGCTGTTTCATTTTCAGTCAGCGAATGCCCAGGATGCTTGGAATTTGAGCGCTGCAATTTGGGCATGCCAAGTAGCAGAGCAGAGCGTAGCACGTGAGCTTTTGTCTGAGCACTTGCGTCAACACCAGAGAAGGCGCAGCAAACGTAAGGAATTGCGTGTGTTGGAACATCTGTCACAGTTGAGTGATCCAGATGCTGTACAAATTTTGGCCTCCATTGAGGATTTTTCCAAGGAGAATCGCTGGCTAAAGGTGGCTGGCGGGGAGAAAGGTCAGATTTTAGAGTCAGTCATCAGACCTGGGGAGCGCGTGCTCGAAGTCGGCAGCTACATTGGCTTCACGGCGTTACGCCTGGCACAGCATGGCTGCGAGGTGGTGACCATCGAAGCTGATCCTTTGAACGCGGCAGTGGCACAGGAGATAGTGGAGATGGCCAGCATGGCCAGCATGGACACCATGGGCGGGGGATCACCGATGACATCCAGGGTGAAGATTTGTGTTGGCCGAGCCACCGATTGGTTGTCCTCTGGCTTGTTGGATCCGGTGGATGTGATACTTCTGGACCACCGTGGTACCATCTACCATGAGGAGCGATGTTGGGAAGTTGAGGAGAGATGAGGAGAGATAGTTTAAGTATGCTGGAGAATGTTTAAGATACGTTTATAATCGTTTATATCAGATATGTTCAAGTTTAGTAGTGTTTGACGCACTGCCCAAATAGTGAGAAACCACCTGGTGGTTGGCCCATGTCCAAGGACTTGGAATTAGCAGAGCCTCTTCTGCGTCCTGGCGGGCGTGTCATTGCGGACAACGTGCTGCACCCTGGGGCGCCCCTCTTTGTGTACGACGTGAGGGACAGATATAACCTCCAGGCACCTTAGATTCTCTATGGCTCTCGGAAGTTTTTGAATCCAAAACTTGGCAAAATCATTCAATAATGATTAACGTATATCAACATTATGGACATTCAAAACTCACATCATCGCACCCTCTTTTCCTGCATGCTAAGCAGTGTCAGGTCCACGTGTTGGAGGAGTTTGGGATGCCAAACATCGAGGATTGGCTTTTCGTTTGCCATCCTAAGACCTGGCCATTGCCTCACAGGATGCAACTGGCCTCCAGCGGCTCTGCAGCCGTGAGACAATGGGGGGCTGAGGTGAACCGACTCTGCCACGAGAGCAAGTTTGGGCCAGTGGATTGGGAAGAGTTTCAGGGCCGCCTGCGGCCCATGCTGTTGGAAATGCTTGGCGATGCAGTGGAATACCACAAGATCCACAAGCCCGGAGCTGCTGGAGAGAATTGAACAAACTTAAAGCTTTGCCTGCGGTTGGATGTCGATAGATGTGCTGGACAGGACGTGGTTTTTTGGGTTTTCGGGCGGAGGAGTCTGCATCACTACTTCTCTGATGCACATGGCAAAGAAAAAAAGGGAGCGCGCAGAGGTTTTTCTTCTTCGATGCCTGTCCTGAAAGTACCATGACGTACCTGTACCGTAGCATATCATAGTATGTATTCAAGTTCATGTCCACACTACACAGATTTACCAGGAAGACGGCGTGGGAAAGGTCCCGAGGTGTTTCGATTTTTAGTTGAAGGATTCCAACATCATTAGCAGACATAAAAGAGAGAGGGATGTGACAATTAGTTATAATTGAAAAGATATGGGAAATCCAAGGACAAAATCCAAAAGTCTAAGAAATTTCACGGCATCCTCAAGATCCGCAGCTAATCAGGGAGGGAAATGAATGGAATGCCCACTTCAAAACTGTAATTTGGAGCAGGTTTCTGGCCTAAACACAGCTTTTGGCACTTTTGGCATCTTTTGGTGCTTTTGGCCCGTAGGCATCCATCCTGCATGGTATTTTTCAGCGTTTGTGACCCATCGTAATATGCGGCTTTTGTGTCATAGTCATAGTAAACGAATTTAGCACTTGGATCATGTGCTGCCAACAGCATTTCCCCTGATGCATCGCCGATTCCTGTGCCAGGAAGTCTCCATGGAAGAACTGCAACGACTCCGAGAAGCGCAGCTGGAGCGGGAAAATGCGGAAAAATGGAGCGACCTGCATGCCACTTTTCTACGGTGCAGCCAGCAAGTGCGCGACATTTCAATTTCGCAAGTGCCTGGCAACCTTGCAAGTAGGAAGTCAGCTAGTTGTTTTCCTCAATTTGATCCAACTTCCAGGTGGATCTAAGAAAGTCAAGACATATCAAAACATCATAAACCATCATCATAACATCATCAAACCACAACAAAATACTACAACAATGACAAAACCACACGCTAAACCATATCAGCCATATAAATTTTCAACATGTTTCACGCATCATCAAAACATCATCATTGCTGAGGCCACCGGTGGATGCCAAGACCTTGGCCCCCACGGGGCTCAGGAGCTTCGTGGTCCATGAGGAGCCCAAAATGGTGGCTGTGCCGCAGTTCCTGAGCCCGGAGGAGTCGGGATCCTCGGTGAACTTCGGGGAGTTCAGCGTGAAAACCGGGATTTCACAATGGTTTTAACATGTTTTAACCATGAAAAGATGGGGATTTAAGCATCAAAAGATCGGGATTGAAGCGTAAAAACGGGGGATTTGGAGGTTTTGAAGATAATGAGAAATGGGGATTTAATCCGTAAACATGGGGATTTGATATGATTTGATGGGATATTATTTGGGATACCATGGGATTTACTTGCGATATCATCGGGATTTATCAACAATGGGTGGCATAAAACCAACCATGATGCAGTGGGATATATAACTAACCAACAATATGATGGATACCCTCTATGGTCATTTGAAAACAGGGAAAATATAAGCACAATTTGGGGGCTTCCTGTGATCCAATCACATTTGGGAGAAAGATGGGGATATGGGCCAAAACATGGTGAACAATCGTGAACAGCTGTGCGGACATGGGGGAAGTTGATCCTCAGCTGGGCTCAAAGCATGGTGGCAGCGTTCTGCCATTGCAGCCAACCTGGAACATGCTGCTTTTAAAGGTGCCTCTGCATGCAACGTGGTGAATGTTTAACTTCTGAATTGTAAATGCCGTTGGGATAAGACATCCTGTGTGCTGGTTCCTCCATCTCCATGATTGATGTCCTTGGCATTTTTTAAACCTGAAACCATGCCACAAGGTTGTGAGATCTAGTGAATTGCAGTGAATTGCACTGCGTGTTGGACCATTTTTGCTTTGTCCAATCATGAAGACTCACGGCCTATGTCGTCCAGGGCATGCTCACACGCGACACTAAGGGCAGATGACACATGGTACAGCCGCGGCTAATAGGCCAGCTGGGTTTGCGCTGGGTTTGTTTGAGCCCTTGGCTCCCCTCAAAGACATGGATGCACCATCGATCACCATCGGGTCCTGAGTTTCCCTGCAGTCCGAAGCCCATTGTGGGTGTAGAATAGCTTACCCAGATGATCCCAGATGCGTCTTTGACCGCGATCTCACTGCAATCCCGAAACTCAAGGCACTTGGACCTTGCAATAGGGGCCGTAACCATACGAATCAAACATCGGCATCTATAGTCTATCACTCTTGATGTAGAATCGGTAACAGCAGCATTTTCGATTCCAAGGTTGTCACATAAAAAGCAATCTAATTAGATCACCATGGCATCATGCACATTGTTTGGTGGTTTCACCAACATGTTTGATTTTGTATCTCCTTCTTGGACCCCTCCTGCAACTGACAGCTGCGCTGCGACGAGGCCTGCTGGCCGCCCATTTTGCTTCGTCGGATCTGAGCCGTGTAGAGCGTTTGCGGCGAAGCTGGGATCTTCAACAGAGATGAGACTTCCCATTGTCCGATCATTGCCTCTGCGAACATGTTGGGGTTACGTCACATTCTTTTTCACTTGATATCAGTTGATCCATCTTGATCCAATTTTGCTTGGTGATCTCCTCCTTTGAGATCCCATGATCATCCATGATTTGCATATCATCCTGAATCCAGATATCTCATGATATCTCCAGATCTCAATCCCAGCCAGCTGCATCAGCTCCGCCATGGCACCAAGGACTGCTTCACTCGGTGGAGGAACAGACCTGGCGGGTGCCTCTGCTGGTGAGTTGGTCTGCCGAAGAGGCCTCAGATGGCCGCGGAGCTGGCGGAGCTGGCTACGGCGTGGCGGAGAAAGCCCAAGCGGTTTTGGAAGAGTTCCAACAGAGGCCGATCCAAAATAGAATACTTAGGGACTTAGATAGGAGTATGCATTCACATTTTTTTTAAACTATAACTCCCATTAATATAATATTTTCAAGTCAATGTGCATTCTTGATATGGCTTCATATGGTTTCTTGCAATGCTTTTTCTTTTGCCCTCGGATGTTGTCAGTTTCCTGACGCGTCTGATGTCACCTTTCCGTTCAGGGGCGTCCTTCATGCCATGCCACGGTTGCGTGGTCGCCGTTCTCAATTCCAGCACTATGGGCGGCTGAGGGACAGCAAAGCCGGTTGAAGTCAGAAGGTGTTGAAATCTCTCAGGGCGGATAGGGACAACTCACCTTTAGCAGATGAACAGTTCTCTTACATTCCCGATCAATTTTCCATTGGTAAGCCATAAACAAAAAGCCCCAATCCACAATTTCCCCCAGTTGTCACCAATTTGACCCGTTAGGTTTACACCCAGAGAATCATCGACCATGACCAGGAGAGCCTCAAGCGCCATGTCACGGATCAGCCTTGGGTTTTCTTCTCTGACGATGATGTGTCTCAGTCACAATGGCTGGTGAATTGGTGTTCACAAGTCCAGCCATCAGAGGCTAAAATGCGGTCACCGTTAGCTTTACTTCACCATTAGCAGTTGAAAAAAAAACACAATTCTATCCTGCAGCTGACATATCTGATGCGATGGATGACCTCTCTTAAATCGTACTTATTCAGCAATATTTCTGCATCCTTTTGTTTATCTTTTTTCGTCTCTCTACAGGGTCAAGTCATGTCAAGTCCAGGTTTCTTGGATTCAAAATCCTTCGTCTGTGCTTCCGTTACTTGAGGACCTGTGGCATCCCAAACGCGCGGAAGAGTATGCCACCGCCATCCAGGAACCATCAGAGCGCTGTTGACGGTTGTGGTTTCCTGTGAAGGTTCAAAGGTGACCCACGTGGCAGTGTATCAACAAGAACACCATGGTGACAATCGTCAGGATGAGACCACTTCTAGTGACAACATGACAACATATGACAACTATAGTTTGCAAGGTTCGTATAGATTTGTGACTTAGTGGGGTCCATCATGACACTGCTTGCGAAGTCTTAGCTGGCGCAGGCAAGGCCGAACCAAGAGCCAGTGGTGCACTCCAGGTGCGAGTCGGTGGATCATATGCTTGGAACGCGTTCGAATGGCCCTTATCCTTATGAAGACCTGTGGAGCACGCACCTCGAGACAACATGTGAGAGCTTTCATATTTCAGCTGAAGCCCTCTCAATGTCTAGCTCTTTATCACCCAGACACTCTCATATGGCAAAACACTGCATCGACTATCGCCATACACTTTAAGTTTGAATGGCTTTGGGATTCGATTGGTTTACCATTTATCCGATTTATCCAACTAAGCATAAACTTGTGGGAGGCGATCCACACATGTCAACAAAGCACCAAGAACAAGGCACCTCTCGTCACCTTTCACCCTCTTCATTGAAGGATTCATTTGACGCCGGGTCTGGGGCCTCGACTGCCGCTGACCGCCACGGCGGCACAAGTGACGCAGATGGAAGCTGATGGTTTGCTACGGGTAGCCATCAGTGCAGAAGAGGCAGGGGTTTGGACATGTTTGGATGACAGCTATTGGGGCTTAGCTGGAACAAATTGGGACAAAGGTCCTGTGGTTGAGATGTGATTTCACTGGAGCTCCGGGCCTTGAAGGTTCCATGATTTTCTGCTTGATCATCCCTGGTCCATTTGTGGGATTTTTGTGGTTTACTAGGAGATGTTAAGGTCATTTTTTGGGAGCACCCAGGCACTTTTTTTTTTTTTTTGTCAATGTTCCAGGAAAAGCCTGGTTTGTTCGGCACAGCCACCGGCGAATACTTTGACGCTGCCGCGGAGTTTCAGGTGTTCGACGATGCCAGACTGCATTGCATCTTTTCCCCAGAGGTTGGTTGAGAAATAGGCAGATACTTGCCCACAACCAACGATTTTGCTTTTCCACCTGATTTTCTCCAAGGATTTCTTCGAGCGACACAATGATCAGGTGATCGCAAATCAATTTGCGGAGCTTTGGTGGCAGCTTCAGAGAGCCAGATTCGGTCACCCAGAGAGTATTTACTTTTACCATTTTACACTAACTTATGACAATCAGTTGACTTCAACTGATGCATATACAATGATATTGTGTAAATGTAATTATGTATATATAATTATGTATACAATGTACGTGGAAATCCCATCAGTTTCTCCTGTCCTCCCATCCTTTTGGCCCTTTCGCTGCAGGATATCCGCTTCCGGACGCACTTGCTGCGTGGCCCTGGCCGAGTGTTTCGCTTTCTGCCACGCAGTGCCTCTGGAGATGATCCATCGAATCCGGGACATTTGCCCTGGATGTATTTCTATGATCCTTGGCACATCTTGGCACTCTGTTCGGCTATCGGATTCTGTGGGAAATCTGCGAAGTCCTACAGAGATATCATCATATGCGATTCGTGTAGTATCGTGTAGCGTATTATTTGTGTATTTAGTCCTGGGAGCCATGCTTAAACGGATTGTTTGCTGCTGCACCACCCTTACGATCTACTGTACCCGGATTGCCCGTGCTTAGCCCATGACAGAGCTGGGCCTAAGGACAGGCCAACGATGCCTTACAGCACACCTCCTGGGCAGGAAGATTTGGAATATGTTTCGGACGAATTGCCAGATCCAAAGTCACTCTGCATCAAGGGGTTTGCAAATGTTTTTTTTTGAGTACTGCAAACATCTGTGCACCATCCAGTGAGAGTTTGTTGATGTTTGTTGATCAGGCAATTAAACCTGTAGCAATAGCTTGTTGCATGCCGCTAACTCAAGATCAGTTCGCACAGCTGAGGCGAATTGCAGGCATGCGGCAAACCTTGGATTGCGTGCTTTTTCAGCTGACTCCTACGAAGGGTCCGCTTGAGCGGCACTCAGAGGATTGATACAATGTGACGTGCATGATATCCATGGCGTGTCACGACATCCAGGGCGTGTTGATGTTGTGCAGAAGCCAGTTACAACAGTTGAGGTTGAATTCTGGCAGGACAATTAGGCATGACGAATTGTGTTTTTTTTTTTTTTGGTGGGCGGCGCCCTAAAATCAGAGGAGCGGTTGAAGTCCGCATACCAAGGAGATCACTGAGCAAGAGTTTGCTCAGTCTCTGGTGGGCACCTTGAACGAGGTCTCCTCCGCCAGTGTAGGGGGCCTTAAGTTTGAGGATCCTCAATGAAATGATCATCACTTCACCAAATTTTGGACTTTTCCAAGCCATGGGCATCTTCGTGACACCTTGGCCCAAGGTGGCAATGGCGCTGGATCGCTGCCGGAAGCACGGAGTGAGAGTCGTGAAGGCGCCAGGCTGAAAGGCCGAAAAAGTTGAGTGCCGTTGTGGTGGTTTTGGGTCAAAATAACATCCCATGAAAACTAACGGTGATGGGGAATTAAAGAGAGAGAGAGAGGAAAACATATTGAGTGAGATCAAGACATTGAGCCCTCAACAATGGGTACAGTATACTATACTGTAAGATGATGTTCAAATCATATTCTATGACAGTTGGATATGGCAATTTCTGGAGGTCCTCTTAGATTTCACGGACAAGGCTCTGGGAACCACATTTTGGCGCGCCATGGTTATACAAGTATATTATATGATATAGATGAGGCATCCCTATTTTCTGGGGTGCTCCAGTTTCAACTCATACATACGTCTATTTTTCTCGAAGATAACCAAAGTCCACCAAGTTACTCTTCCTGAGTGGGTCAAACGTTGTCAGAGCTCCTAGATGCCTCGCAATGGACAAAATCCAGCATAGCCTTCCAAGGTGTAGACACCTCTGTGATCTTGCAGAAGGTGGATGGATCCGCTCGCTGGCTCGGTGCTGAGTTTAAGATAGTTTATGCATTTGGGAATGGATCAATTTTTAAGACCTAGAGAGCTGCTTGCTGATTCAGCCACTTTACGAGTGGATTTGACCCCATACCCATTTGGCGGGCGTCCCGGTTTCTAGTTGCCAGAGCCATCCGCCATGCGGATTTATCACCAAACAGCACCACAGAGTACTCAGGTGGGAAAGTTTGCGGACCCCGCAGCAGGGGAAACGGATACAGTGGCCACCACGGAAGCACAGCCTGGGCCATAGATCTTGGAGCCATGGGGCTGCTCCCAGTTGGTGTTCAGTGGCTGCATCCCCACGTCATGGACTCAAGGACTCGGACCTCTAGCTCCTGTCCACTGCGTAGATGCCTCGAAGTTTGGGCAGTTGAGGGCGATTGGGTTTGGGATGGTTTTGGGTCTAAAAGCTATGAATTCCCGGAGAAGACACTGATGTTTCGTGTTATTGCCGCAATCCATTCGCAATCATTAACAATTGGCTGCCGAATGGCTTAACTCTTGGATGATGGGAAAATTGAACATGGAATCCCCCAATAGCACCTGTCAATACATGTGAAAACCATGGTCTCCGGTTAAGCTTTTCCCTTAAACCAATTCAATTTCTTGACTCATAACAAGTGGCTGTTGGCTTCAGAACGGTGATTGCCAAGGTCCGGCCCAAACGACCATTGTGCAGCGGATCGAGCAGAGGTTGGCACAGCCCCTTGGTAGAGGTTGGAGAGTTCTGAGTCCTTGGCAAGAGTGACCTTACACATAATCTTGAATAACTAACTGTCACATATAGATGTCTGAAGATGTTCAGGGCATTACCCGGCAAACTTAAGTTGGTTAGGATAATATAATGATAATACAATTTTGGCTCATGTTGACTCTTTGTTATTGGACGATTTTTTCCGTGGTGAATGGGTGATCCTCTGGGAGCACCAAGGCTCGCCAAGCTCCCAATAGAAACATTAGAAAGACTGGTCGTTGTGCGCTACGAGCCAGATTCTCGTTCTTCAAAGCAGAATGCATTGAATGCATGATGATGCACTTGATGAAGCACTTGATGATGCACTTGATGATGCACTTGATGATGCACTTGATGATGCACTTGATGCATTCGCACGTAATCAGCTTGAGCACATGAGTAAGAGCACTTTGGATTGCAAATCTCTCTGACAATTGCGCGATTATTGGCAATTATGTTTCATTACCTGGATTCATTTCAATTTGTTTACATGTCTTGGTCCATCTTTTCGGATTGACGGCATGTTCTAATTTCCCGTGATAGAACTCAAACCTGGAGCTCTGATCCGCCTCTGGCTGCACTACAAGGCCCGGCCAGGAATTTACTGTGCATCATGCCGCGGCCTCGTTGATTTGTGCATATTTAATTGCCTTCGGCAAGCCCGCCGGCCAGACAGAGGTGACCCCACAGACCCCACACTCTAGGTGGAAGCCGGAGAGAGAAGCAGAAGAAAAGGACAGAAAAGAGGAGAGGAAGAAGAAGAAGAAGAAGAAGAAGAAGAAGAAGAACAAGAAGAAGAAGAAGAAGAAGAAGAAGGAGAAGGAGAAGGAGAAGGAGAAGGAGGAGGAGGAGGGGTAGAAGTGCTAGTGGTAGTGCTTCTAGTAGTGCTAGTAGTGCTAGTAGTAGTAGTAGTAGTAGTAGTAGTAGTAGTAGTAGT
>BGPT01001771.1:83074-130569 GCA_003297045.1 Symbiodinium sp. clade C Y103 | reverse complement strand
AGTGACCCATAATCCGAGTCGTAAGTGACCCCTACTAGTCGCAAGTGACCCTGAGTCGCAAGTGACCCAATTCTCGAGTCGCAAGTGACTCAGTTGCCTTTGTAGATGGCCACTGACCACCTTTAATTTGCCTCAGGTGCTTCGTCAATTTTCCCAGGATGGTTGGGAATTGCGGTAAAAGATGCAATCCTTCAAAGGATTGAGGAGACAATTTTCCGGACCTCCATGTTTGTGGGGCTGACAAAGACTCGTGTAATTGGTTTTATTTCCCCTTTAGACCCACAAACATGTTTCCCAAAGTTGTTTGGTCTTATCTTATCTCACCCCCTAATGGATCCAGCCCTACCTTTTAAGGCAGACTGTGCTTTGAATTGGGGACATGTGTAACCCTTCTCAGGCAGCATTTGGATCCCCATGCTAAATGGGCTTTTATTCCCATTGTAACACCATTATCATCCATCACAATCATCCACCATTGCTAGTTAAATCGCGAAAAAAACACAAATTACGCCATACTTCTCATGGGTCATCTTCCCATTGGAATCATTTTCCCGGCTTCTTGTTGGTTAAAACCATCATTGGATTGGGGGTTTCCTAGAATGGGGGTACCCCCAAATCATCTATTTCTAGATAGGATTTTCCCTTATAAACCATCTATTTTTGGGGTACCCCCATTTATGGAAAGCCCCGATCGTTTCTACCCACAGGGAGCCACGGCTTGACCACCGTAGCTGAGGTGCAGCAGCAATTGGAAGCCAAAGGATGGGATCCAAAAATGGCGAAGAAGGCGCCACGGCCCGTCCTTTCTTTTGGAGCAAAAACGGTAAAGCGGAAGAACATGAAACGATACGGCAGGCTATACCTCTGACATAAACTTGTGTGTATCGATATCTATATATATATATATATATATATCTATCTATATATATATATATATGTGTGTGTGCATGTATATAGATAGATAGATAGATAGATAGATAGATAGATAGATAGAGAGATAGATGATAGAGAGATAGAGAGATAGAGAGATAGAGAGATAGAGAGATAGAGAGATAGAGAGATAGAGAGATAGAGAGATAGAGAGATAGAGAGATAGATGTGTGCGTTTGTGCTTGATTAGTAAATATATAACATGCAAGTGCGTTGTTGTTGTTTTTTTCTCAGCGAATCTGGCACTCAACGAGCATAAACTCATGGATTTGCCCAGGAGAGGACAGTGCTTAAACCAACAGAACTGGGAATAAGACTACATAGCCAGTTTTTCATCGCAATGTCTTGGGGAAGCGATTCATTTTGCCAAAAGATATCGGATTATTACCACCCAGTATCCATTTAGCTGTATACATATAGATCATGTAGCAACTATTCCTGGACCAAATGGCCGCAAGTGTTTGTAAAGGCCGCAAGTGTTTGTAAAGACCCCAAGAAACCATGGGTTCTGGGGGTGTTTCAAAAATGAACCGGAGATTATATCCTCATCCTTGGCGCTTCTTGATCAACCCTACCGAAATATGTCCTTCCATGTTGTTGGTCATATCATATATAATCCAATGATTACCATCCATCATTATGAGACCATGATTATCCAGGTGGATCATTATCTCCATGTTACTTCTTGAAAAGCCACCGTTCATTATTCCATTATCATCAATCTCCATACAATCCGCGAATCTCCATCAATCATTCTGTAAACCACCATTAATCGTCCTATTCTTTTCAATATCCACCTTCAATATCCCATCCTTATTGTCCCATTCATTATCCCATTATCCGCCACTCTTTCAGACATAGTTATCCCATGCTCCATGATTATTCAGTTAAATGTTCAGTTAAAATCAGGCCAAAATCACTAAGATCATTGGATTATACCATCATTACTATATGATACCATATCGCTTCCATCATTATTCAGTTAAATGTTCAGTTAAAATCAATTAAAATTCCATCAGGTCAGTTCAAAAGATCCATCAAATCCAGCCCTGTTATTTCTAGGCTTTTGAGGCGATGGAGATCTATCGCCAAATGGCCTCCGTGAAGGTCGGATGAGACATATGTCAAAACGTACGGCCATGGGAAGAATGGAGGTTTAATGTTGGATAATCATGGTCAATCATGGAATGGTTTTTCATAATCAAAAACATGGTTTTATTATCAGTTATCCACAATTCCACCGGTTATTAACCAAAACCAGTGTTTAATATCAGCTTTGAAATTCCCGTCAAAATCTGGTCAAAACTTGAGTTTTCTACATGAGCAGAATCAGAAGTTGTTGGTTTAACACCACATGAAATTCCAGTCTGGTGGTTTCAATTGTCTATTTCTTTGAATTCTCCATTACAAAGACTCCTGCTGAGCAACATACTATGGTATTTCAGTGTCCTTGTGGGCCAAAATGATGCCTCGCTGGCTGAACTGAGCATGATGGTCAGAAAAAAGAAGAAAACCACTGAGAACACATGGGTTAGGTCACCCTAAAATTACCATCCCAGAACCAGCCATTTGGGTGTCATTTTACACAATCCCAAAGCCCAAATAAGGATATACAAAAAAAAAATGCTAGATTCATTGTTGTTTGTAGATTCATTATTGTTTGTACTTCATGATGCTTTATGATTCTGCTCAGATCCATTTTTCTCCAATTAATTGCTTAGTCACCAACAGAAAAATCACTCTGCATGATTTACATATGGCAAAGACACGGTGTTTGCTGGGATGGCTCAAACCATATTTAGAGCCATGAGATTAGCTGGTTGGGAACAGGGTCATAAACCACATTAAACCATATAAAACCACGAGGTTCCAATTATAGTCTAGTTACCCTCTGGTTATTTAACATATAACATAGCCATGGAAAATTTCTATAAATGGAGTTTTTGGTGGAAAAATCATCCAAAATTCGCAATTTTCCATGGTTATGTTGATTAGCCGGATGGTATATATGTTAAATAGTCAACAAACTTCACGGCCCATCGACCTCCCCCGCACCCCGGCCCGCACCCTCCAACACGCGCCTCGGACAGAAAATCCTGACGGCTTTCGCCCGACCGATGCAAGAACATGTGGCAGCCACAGTTGGGATGTTGGATTTTGATAGGTGGGATTGAAGAACCATTCACAGATGGCTGGTTTATGGTTTTGCTTTAATTACCATGTTTTATCCACATTAATATATGATTTTATAGTGGAATATGGGATATTAATGGGATAATCATGGATTTATCCTCTGGTGTCATCAAATTTGGCCTGGAAGTCCCCTATAAATGGAGGTGTTGATGCGAAAATCATCGAACGTCATTGATATGTTTGATTGCCGAGGGGTACTTTCCAACATGTGTTGGTATTTTGATGTTTACTTGATAGAGCCTTTGATGAGTACTGGAAAACTAGCATGCTGCATGGAGCAGTACATGCATATAATGATTTATCTTGGGCATCTTCTGTGGTTTGATTAGCACTATTAACAGAGGGCGTCCCACCAGTATAGCATCGCACACTTCAATGTTTCAGCCCCATTGGTTAGCATATGTCTATATACACGCATAACTATCTATAATTTCAAATAAAAGTTACTTGTAAATGCAAATGCCCTTATATATATATATATGTATATGCATATAAAAAGCTGGGTTCACCATCAATAGTGCCAACCCTCATCACGTATCTAAAATCATTATTGAGGCTAACATCCACACATTTTCAGATTTTTCAGCAGCGAGCAGCTCAGGCTTCTGAGATGAACCGCATTCACCCCAGTTGGTCGTCCGCGCTCTCAGCGCACGGCAGACCGTTGGAACTGGTTTTTGTTGGATCCTGTTTGCTTTGGAGTAGTTTTCTCTTGGTGGATATGTATTGTGTATATATATATATATTATACAATTATATATATATATATGAGGTACGGTCAAAACTCTGGTATACTAACTTATGTATTGAGGGTTCATTGGTGTCTGGAAAGTGCACAAAACACTGTGTAGCGATAGGGCCCCCGCCAAAAGCGATACCTATAGTTGTTCAGAATACCAACATCTTAAATTGTTTGACATAAAGTTGCCTAGATGCAAGAGACGAAATTACCGATACCCCTAGCGATACCTTAGCGATATTTAGCGATACCCTTTTGTTCAAAAAGTAGCCCCAGACCACTATTAGACCCTTTCCTCTTTTCCTTTCTTCAGCCTTTCCTTCTTTCCTTTCTTTTCCTGTCCTTTTCCTTTCCTCCTTTCCGTTCCTCTTCCTTTCCTCCTCCGGAATGAGAGACACTGCTTCCTCTTCCTGTTTCTTTCCTTTTTCTGTCTTCTTCCGTTCCTTTTCCTTTTTATTTTCCTTTTCAGTTCCTCTTTATTTTTCTTTCCCATTTACTGTCCGTTCCTCTTCCCTTCCTCTTTCTTACAAAACCATGGTTAGCGATAGGGCCCCCCCCCCAAAAGCGATACCATTTTTGAACCAAGCGAAGAACACGAGTTTTGACAACGGCTCACATATATATATATATATATATATATATATATAATATATATATATATATCTATCGAATCAAATCCCCTTCTTCATTACGTTCAAGAGAATTGGAATCGGTGATGTGTCTCTCTTGATTTCATTTTGACATGTCTTGTTCTGGGTTGCGAAAAAGGCAAACTCAAGTGGCCAACTTCTTGCTGTGAAAACACAAGTTTTGAATGATTTTACCCTAATATGACTGATTGAACACATCATTCTTTTGCCAGCTACATGAAGCTCAGCCTTTTCCATCCAGACCCAGAATTGGATGCAGGGAAACGGGGAGTTTTGGATTTACCAGCCTTAAGCCTCCGTCCGATGTTTCCTTGAAACACGCCTGGGATGAAGAGGATGGGATACAAGGTGAAATTGAGCCCTTTTATGTCGGTTTTTTGAACTGTTTGCCTAGAATACCCTCTGGTAAACCAACATAGCTATGGAAAATCCCCATTTTTAATGGGAATATCCCCTATAAATGGCAATTTTCAATAGCTATGTTAGTTTACCAGAGGGTAATTGGTACTTTGATAGCATCACCTTTTTCATTGGGAATTCAAGCCCAGTTGCAAATTCCAAGACATCCATACGGCATATCATTCATATCTGAAATTGCAATGCATCAAAAAGGCACTTCGCTATTTTACATTGAATATGTCAAGATATGTTTGATATTGATGTCGTGTCAATTGTTTAAAAGAACAGTGGTATTGCATGTTATTGCCATATGTAGTCATGTTTCGATGAATGCAGACAGATATATGTATATATATATATATCTATATTGTCAGTTTGTAATCCTATCAACGTCACATATGAACATGGATTTCTTGTCAGTCAGAAATAATGCTGACAAATATTGATTGTCGACGGAAACTTCTCGAGAAATCCATGCATTGAATCATGGGGATACACATTTGATATGTATATATTACCCCAACCAACTAGGAACATGCGTTGTTTCCGCGCGGGAACCCACCTAAGATTGGCCATGTGATATCAGAATGATATTCCACCAACTTCCATCACACATTTATATATATATATTAATATACATCTATAGTAGTTGAGTATATACACATATAACTCTATATATATATATACACATATTTGGGGGAACCTGAAAAAATCACCCCACTTTGACACTTGCATCAGAAAAGCCGCATCCTCCGTCCTTCCCTTTGAGGTACGGCACCTCCACGGGACGGCTGAGCTGCAGCAATCCCAACCTGCAGGGTATCCCCTCGGACGACAAGGACCACGTATGACTTCGGGGGTGCTGTTCAGGATCTGTGGGTACTCAAGAATCTAACTGGAGGTTTCCTAAGTCATAGGGGTACCCCCAAATCATCCATTTCTAGATGGGGATTTTCCATGAAATAAACCATCAATTTTTTGGTACCTCCATTTTAGGAAACCCCTAACTGGGGTCCCTGTGTGTAACAGGTTTATATAATTATGGTTCAAGCTGGTGCCCCTCCAGTTAAAGTTGGAATAGACGGCTCTGAACCTTGAGTTGCACCATCTATGTGGTAGGTGAAAGATATGCAGGGGATAGATGGCTCAACTCCAGTTTGCAAAGAGGTAGTTGCGCCACTCATGTCCCTGAGATTGAGCTGTTTTTGGCAGTTTTCTGCGCTGGATCGCGCCCACATTTTTTCTTCAACGTCAATCTGCCTTTGGGGGAGTTGGAGGGACATAGATGGCGCAAGTCCCACTCATTCGCCAAACTCAGGCTGGGAATGCCCACATAGATGGCGCCGTTTGCTTCCTCACCCCACTGTGCCATCTTATGGTTATTTGTTTTTTTGAGTTGTGCCATCTATTACTTTTTTTGTGTATAAGTTGGGTTTTTCACCCCCGTTAACATCCGTTAGCTATAGATACATGTATCATCAAAACATGTGTAGATATTCAGAAAAAAAACTTATGAAAACTATAGATTTACTAAACTGGTGAATATTTGTGATGAAGCGTATGCACTGTAGCTGTGTGTTGGGTTTTCCCAGTAGTTGATGGTAGCGGCAAATAGTGGTAGACAAGATCAACCGGATCCACGCCACCTGTTTTTGTTTTTGGTGCTGATTCTGGAAATTCTTGGTCAGAGGGAAAGGATGTATCTTGCTCAACATTTGGGTCACTTGATATTACATAATCATGCGTTGGGAAGGCTTGAAGAGTCAAGGTGGAAATCCGTTTTTTTCTATTGGGAAAACTATCAGTTTCCAGAATCCTGGAATACAAAGTTCTATCTCTGTGTGGGTTCCTTTTTTGTAGGTACAACCAAGGTTGTTACGTTTATTGCAGTTTTTGGCTTGTTTTCTGTGGTCATTGGTCAACCCCCTTGGGTTTGCTGTATTGCGCTTACAGCTATTTGAAATAATGTGAAACGACCCCTGATGGTTGCTTAGTAGTTTTTGTTGTTTTTTTTTGTGTGTTTGCAACTTTGTAACTATTTAGCACTTAGCTTACATGTGTATATATATATATATAGATATACTCTGTGTGTGTATACAGTGTGCACGTGGATACATGTCTTATATAGGCCCAAAACCATTGACCCCGAAACATAGATATAGACCCCCTAAACTGGAAACAAAACACCACAAACACCTGTATCATGCACATCAAAGTAAAATGTATATTGTATAAGCCTCCCCCTTCTTTCCGTATATCATATCCTCATTATAAACCAGCATACTTGATAGATAAATCCCCAACAATCATTGTATTATCACACATTAGTTAGATACATGGCAAATGGATAAATAAAGGTGTTTTTTTTTCGGTTTACCTCTAAAATATAAATGGTTTATATGACATATATTAAACTTTTGGATTATCCACGTTGAAAACGCTGGTTACCACTGGAAAATCCACGGCATCGCCATGGCGCCCCCCCCCCCGGCGAGGACACCTATGCCGTGCGGCGCGCCTTCGTTGCAGGTGAAGGTGACCTGGACCCGTGGTTGTGTCCCCCATAAAAAGTGGGAATGAAACCAACGAAAAGTGGGATTTTAAGCAGCAAAACTTCGAATTGATAGTTGATATATAGCTGATTTTTGTATATGTTTGTTAGGCTGAGTTGTATATGTTTCGCATGTCGCATGTATTTATATATATATATAATTATATGTATATAGATATGTGTGTTATATACACATAATATATTATATTAGTCCTAGCTGCACATCTTTTTCCACAAGGGACCATCTAAGCTTGGGCCATGGCATGGGGATGCGCTTCCAGCCGTAGCGCCAGGCCGGACTTTCATCATGGCGGACTATTCCCAGCTGGAGCTGCGCATTTTGGCGCCTCGGATTTCACAGGATCATTTGCTTTACCCTCCAGTGAACTAACAGTTTGCTATTGAAAATGGCCATAGAAATAGTGGATTTTCCCATTGAACATGGTGATTTTCCATAGCTATGTTAGTTTACCAGAGGGTATTTGCATTGAAGAATTGCAATTGGATGGTGAATTCTGTTTTTTTCAGAGCAGACCGTATCGGATTCTTGTTGGTTCGATCATATTCCAAGACATGGCACCAGTGTATATCCCCATTTCACCTGGTGGAATCTTGAACCCTTTCCCAATCCCAGTCATACATTAAAGTGGTCAAATTCCCACGTTTCTTGTTTTATATCTCCACAGTTGTTGCTTGAATCCATGTGTTTCTTGGTTTCATACCACTCTGAGTCACAACCCAAAGCAGTTGGCGCCATGGGGCCAGGCGCATATGTCGCAATGCCAGCTGGGAGCCAAGAGTGCGAAAGGGCACTGATGTTGTCCTTGGGTGATCAAGTTGTGGTTCCTTATGGTATCCCATACAATATTGGTGATTTAACTATCGAATATATATATATATATATGGGTTTATAATTGGGATATGATGGGATATAATGTAGAGCTGATATTTGGATGTGCATCGCAGTCAAGGTGAATATTTTTTAACATGCCTACAGCCCACTTGCATATGTGTAGTCACTAAGGTTGTTCCATCGGCTGGTTTCAATATGGTTCCCACTTACTAGCTGGGATGCAACCCCCAAGTGCTAATTAAGATAATTGTTTTTTTTCTATGCAGTACTTTTTTGGGGCCTTTTCAATATTTGAATCTGAAGGATCATCCCATTCAAGTAGCTTCACGAGAGATGTGAAATCTATTGGCAAAACTGAACATATTATTCAGTATAAAAACTACATTGACATCGCTGCATGCATAGAAAAAAAAACTATGCAGTGTCGAACATACATGTATAAGGGTTTTCCGCAGGTTTTGCGGCCCCGGGCAACAACAAAACCCTTTTTGGAAATCGCAAGGTTTGTTTGTAAACCTTATTGTCCTGCAGAACTTTTATTCAAGCTAGTCCAGTGAGAGATGTTGATAGTATAGACATATACATATACATACATGTAAATGTTCTGTATACATACATACATACATACATACATGCATGCATGCATGCATGCATGCATACATACTCGTACATACATACATACATACATACTCGTACATGCATGCATGCATGCATGCATGCATGCATACATACATACATACATTCTCGTGCATACATACATACATACATACATACATACATACATACATACAGACAGACAGACAGACAGACAGACGTACGTACATACGTACATACGTACATACGTACATACGTACATACGTACATACGTACATACGTACATACGTACATACGTACATACGTACATACGTACATACGTACATACGTACATACATACATACATACATACATACATACATACAGACAGACATACATACATACATACATATACACACACATACATACATACATACATACATACATACCTACATACCTACATACCTACATACCTACATACCTACATACCTACATACCTTCATACCTACATACCTACATACCTACATACCTACATACCTACATACCTACATACCTACATACCTACATACCTGCATACCTGCATACCTACATACCTACATACCTACATACCTACATACCTACATACCTACATACCTACATACCTACATACCTACATACCTACATACCTACATACCTACATACCTACATACCTACATACCTACATACCTACCTACCTACATACATACACACATACATACATACATACATACATACATACATACATACATACATACATACATACATACATACATACATACATACATACATACATACATACATACATACATACATACATACATACATACATATACACACTTTATATGAAAAATGTGTATGTATGCACATATTTATATATGTGTATAAATGTATAAATGTAAAAATGTCTATACGTAAATATATTTGTGTATATACATGTATGTATGTGTATGAATACATGTAGGTACATACACAAACATATATGCATATGTATATATATATGGTTGTGTATATTTAATTATTTGCCATTTTGAGCCGCTCAGATAATCCACACTTGGTATCCCCAAGTGATCCTTTTTTTGCATCCAATCCACCAGGTCCATGAGAAAACATTTCCTCAATGGCGGTGACTATCACTCGGAGGCGCCGGCCTCAGCGCTTGGGAAGGTGCTGTTTTTCATTGCCATGGCTTGGGAAGACCTTGCTTATGCGGATATCATTGAGATATAATGGGATTGTTTATAGGGATGTAATGGGTCATAACTTATTTTAATTATTAATAAATACAATGATGAAGTTGCACCATTCATTGTCTAAAAGGGGATGGCGAGTCCCCTATTACCCGGGGATTGCAGTAATGTTATAAGGAATCCCATTCCTGAGGGTGGAATGACCATAGCCGGGACCACGGCACGTGTAGACACTTCTGCATGCAGCCAGTAAGGCCATCCCATTTTGGTCATTTTGGATGGTCAACGTGTTATAATTTGACCAGGATTCTTGGAATTTGGATTTTGTACTATAGCTACCATCCCAAAATATATCAAAGACAGGAGACATCAGTTTGTCAATGGGCATATGGGTTTGCCTGAGAATTTGCTATACACAGCAGATTCGCGTTTTTCCAATGGAAACGGGTAGTTTGCGGCAGTCCCTTCAGCACAGGTGGCGGCAGATATGTACCCGTACATCAAAGAGGCCGTGGGCAGTGCCAAAGTTGTTGGCTTGCGATATTGGCTTATTCTGAAAAATGTGGTTTTAACCAGCAAAAAAGTGTCGTTTAACTTTTTTGAACCATCCTTAAATACGGATATATGACCCATAGATGCCACTACAATATTACATAACCCTCCATATGGGACTCTGAAATGAACAGATTCAATACTATACCGGCGGTTTGTCCCAGTAAAATCCAAATTCTTGTGGGTCATTGATAAACATCAACAGTATTGAATCCTAGTAAATCCTGGTAAATCCCCATTGATATCATCAACAGTCTCAAATCGTCATATCATTTTTGGGACTATCAAATCCCCATTTATCAACTATCAACTGTCAAATTATAATAAATTATATATATAATCCATTCAAATCCTAAACTATAAATAATCCAGTAAAATCATAATTCGTGTGTCCCAGTAATCAACTATCAAATCCCCATTTTTGAGGCCGGACTGGACGCAGGATCTTCTGCCCGCAGGCCATCCTTCGTGGTGAGGTGAGCACCAAGAGCGATGCGAGTCCCGATGTGCCCAGCGTCAAGTGGGGGACCTCGAAGGAATTGGGAGATCCATATAATACAATGAATAATATGGATTATATAGCTAGTATTTTTCTATTGATATATAGTTATTTATTCATTTATTTATTTTCATATATATATATATGTATATAAGTAAGTATGTATGTATATATGTATATATGATGCATATGTGAATAAAACGTAAAATAACGGATATTCATGTGATATATTTATATACTTAATAAAAAGGTGATAATTGATGTTAATGTAAATGTGGGTCTTAAATATTAAAAATATGAATTTGATAACATCACTAATATACCATGTACATCAATGGACATGTGTATTTATATATATATATAACCATGGGTTTGTTTCAGGTTATTGTGTACTTTACCCCCATGGGAATCACACTTTCAGAAACAGACTGGGGAAATTATAGGTGCTATATATGTTTTCTTTTTTTGGGGATTCCTCAGCTCCTCAGGCAAATCCAAGTATATTTCATGGAAAAATGACGGTATTATACACTATATATTATAAACCATGATGTGGTATGAGTATCATACTGGATACATTTATATACGTTTATATAACATACATATACACAGATACACTGCAAAATAGCTGGATGAATTTGATCATGACCGAACCTGTCGTGACTTGATGGTAAATCTGGAGGGAATCATACCAAAAATTGCTATGATAGCAGCTATTTTCAGGTTGGTGGGTGAGTTGCTGTCTTATCAATCAGCCAGTTCTTATGGGTTTGTCTGAAAATAGGGTATACCCCCAATTATAGCCATTTCATGGGGATAATGAGGATTAACCAATGGATTGAGAGGTACACTATTTTCAGACAACCCCTTATAAAGGCTCTGTGTGGGCATTTTGTGGGGACAAAAATCACAACGCACAATTCTTGAGAACCGTCAAAGAAAATGAGACTTCAAAGTGAAGGCCGCGCCCTACATGAAGACCATACCTGGGGTCTATCATTCTGGGCAAAAATGGATGGGTATAGGTAATTTACAATGTATTCATGCGTTGCCTTCGATGAACATATATATACATAATATACACAAGTGAATAGATAAACACACACACACAAAAAAAAAAAAACATATATATACCCTTCGGCAATCAAACGTGGCAATTGGAAATCCCCTATGAATGGAGATTTTAATGGGAACATCTCTATAAATGGTGGATTTTCCATTGCCATGTTTCATTACCATATGGTATATATACACCTACATATATACATATATAAATACATGTATATATATATGTTATATTATATATACATATTCTATATATATATATATTATATATATATTATATACATATTCTATATATATATATTATATACATATATGTATAATAATATATATATATATTAGATATATATGTACAAACAAACCCCAAGTCTCAGTTGTTCCAAGGCACCGGAGGTTGGCCATGATCTTGAGGTAACACTGGAGGTGTAGCGGCATGTCAATCATATTTTTAGGCTTCACGAGATTCAAATACATGAAGACTGGGAATTCCAAAGGGGCCATATTCAATATTAGTCTAAAGTATCTCATAGACCCCAGCAAGCTGGTGTTCCCATGCAATTTAGTGGATTTTATACAGACATCAGGCACTCGCGGCGTCGAGGAAAAGGAAGATGGTTGGAGAAATCATGCAACATCACAAGGACTTCACTGTAAATGATGGCCAGCAGGGGTGGTGAACCCTTATTTTTTGTTCCTCTAGTGCAAAACCAAGTTTGTCAACCTGGTCACTTAAGACAGCTTGGACTCAGATGACTTTTCCGGAATATCACTGGGTTAGGGCCAGAGCACAATGGATGTGTCACAGTGGTGCTACATTCTCTTCAGCAATATTGCGGTGCGTGAGCATCCGGAAGGGGAGCAAGTCCAACAATTGCTTGGTAGAGATTTGACTATAGTGGAGCTTGCCGCGAGCAACTGGAAGCTTGGTACTTGTCAACAGTTTGTGAACTACAAGAAACTACAGACAATAGTTTGCACATGCATCGTGTGGGTTTTCTCACACTGAAATGATCCAAGTTGGACGACATTTGGCCGGTTTCCGCTTCAATCATCGACCTGGCTACCTTTCGATTATGATTGTTTGGAGCCGTACCTTCTAAGGGATTGCCTTCTAATAGAGTTACAATGAGTGAAGTACCTTCCATTCGGAAACCTGAGCTTGTGATTGGTGTAGCCCGGTGCCAGTACAGATGATATGATATGTAATTTTAATTCCCCCGGGTGAGATGGTGATAAGAAATAAACCACACTCCTTTGGGGGTGAATTTAAATCACACACACACAGAGTAAAGCCTGATTGGTTTGGTTAAAGACGTAAATTGCCAAAACCATCATTTTGTCAAATATATGCAAGCCAAGCAGTGTTGGGTATATAGCCGCCCTTGACGATATGTTCAATCCCAAGAAACCATGTAAGTATTCTGAGCAATGACTTTGGATAGACCACCTGTTGCGAGGTCTATGTTTCCGCAAGAGCGCAAAGCTGCCAAAGCTGTGAATTTCGGTGATCCCTGCAATTTTGGAGGGATGGCTTGGACCCGCAGAGGGAGAGGTTTTTCAACATCGAACTGGTGAAAGTGGAAAAAGTGGAAAGAAACCGGGGTGTTTGACTCTCTAGGCAGCCTAGGCATGCACTTTCAAAACTTTTACTCAATTTTTCTTGGAACATTGACCTCAAATCTGGTAAAACGCCTCCACCTGAATTTGCTGAGTCCATTTGTTTGATTTTCCCATTGCGCCACCACGTTTGCATAATGGGCATCTACTGCGACCATGTTTGGATGTCTTTGTTACAGGCCCAGGACAGGAATCAGCAAGTTTGAGACAATTGCGGGTTTGAATCAATTTGGCATTTCCTATATGGGAATCCAATGCGTTCCTGCAAAGTTATGCCCCCTTCTTGGCTATGTCGGTTTTCATATTTTTTGCATGGATTTGTAGTGGACACATACCTATAATTGGATGTGTAGAACTCAACCAACTGTCGCAGGATGACTCGCTGCTTGTGGACTTGAGCTTACAAATGGGCATAGCTGCAGTTGTAAACCACCACGTTTATTCGAAATGATGGTTAGATCAAACATTTCTAGAAAGAAGCAGTACATCATATTCCATATTATATATTGGTCCATAATACACCAATGTTCCAATTAGATATATATATATAGATACATACTTTGGTTACTTTATGCCACAATCACCGTTTGATACTGTACTTTTACTATACCATCAAAACCAAGTGCAACAAATGTACAACTTAGTTCCAGGTATATTAATAGTAATAGTCATATTCCATACTATTCCACTTAGATGTCACCAACCGACACGCCATGCTCTTTCCGCGCGGCCAGGCATTGTGTATGGGGCACAGGCACAGTCCTTGGCAGAGGACTTGACGCTTTGCGTAAAGCCCGGTGCAGTTGTTGACCGAAGGCAGCCAGGAACCATTTGTACAGAAGAAAGGTTGGTTTAAGCATAAAATATTATAGTTGGATCAATGCGGGAAATATATATATATATAGGAATAAGATGGGAATATAATGTGGCAAACCATCAGATACAGGAAATATATGGGAATGATGTGGTTCAAGTACACAGCGTAGAAACAGTTTAGTTAACCCAACAAAAAAATGAAAAGGTAAGCATGAACTATTAACATCATGTGGTAGAGCCAAGGCCAGAAACCATCCCAGTGGAGGTTCATGAAGTTGGAGATATCCCATTTTTTTGATGACCCCCAGTCATGGTTGACAATTGATGATTGGTTCTTGGTTGTGAAGTAGGGCGCTATACTACCAATGGTTACAAGCCATGAGCAAAATAGAATTGTTCATTGGCCATGAACCAACCATTGCGATTCAATAGGGGGGCGTTAATTATCAGACATGGGTATGTAAGTGATAAATGATGATTGATGGATGATTACCATCTGGTAATTAAACGTAGCTATTGAAAATGACCATTTATAGATATTTATAGTGTATTTTCCACTAAAAAGGTAATTTTCCATAGTTATGTTAGTTACCAGAGGGTAAAGGGGGTTATTCACCTACCTGGTTTCTTGGGTCTTATTTAACGGTCCCTCCTTTTGGGGGGACACCTCTGCAAACCAACCTGGGATCGAGAAACATGGGAAAAGGATGGGGAAGGTAGATTGATTCCATGCGTATCCATCTAATACGTGCAATTGTTGACCTATTAATGTGATGATCGATCCATCTATCGATTCACCTACCTCACTACCTACCAACCAATTTATCCGTCTATTGCTCTAGTGTGATAGACCAAGTATTGAGTATACGCATAGCCATAGCGTAATTTCAGCGTGGTAATCAACACTCTAGGTTTGCCCCTTACATGTGCTCGAAGAGCTTCCAACGGGGTATAGGTGTTCCATGTTGTCCTCCCAAATGCGAGTCGTATGAGATGATATTGGCCGAGGCAATTCCGTAATGTGCCACTTGAGGTGGAAAAATGAAAAGGATTGGAACCGCAACAGTGATGCTGTACTTCATATGGGGTCTATTATTGGGCACCTTGTCATGGGATGATGTGACATGTTGTAGCAGGTTACTGGGACGGATTATGGCATTGGGATTCCCACATTACATGGTGAACCCAATGCTCAGACTTACTAATCAACCAATTTAGCAGTTTGAAAAACACACATTGAGTTTTCAACATGTGTTTCTGTATGTTTCTGTCTGGTTTGGAAATGACGAAAAATGACTTGTCCTTTCCTGAAACTGTGGAACCCCTTTTTGATATGCAACCCATTGGAACCCAGTTTCCGTGCCGCTCACCTGGATGTGAACATGTTCAGGACACCACTTTCTTTGCTTTGGTGGTAAAAATCATAGTTTCCCCTGAAAAGTCCGTTAACAACAGTCTATTGGGATATCAATTTTTATCCCTTCTTTGTTTGTTGGTTGTATTCGCATCCACCGGTAGCTTTAACAAGTAATATCTCTCAAGACAAGGTATAGTATCTTAAAAAAATCCCTGGGTATCTCTACTCATTAATTTCAAGTTCACTATACATCAACTAGACGGGTAGACATACGAAACAAATGTGGAAAACCTATGGGTTTCTCCTTGGAAATGATGAATTGATCTCAGGAACATTAGCGAAGACGCTGCGGTGGAATTGATGGAGGCAGGCAAGGGATGAAACGCATCATTTTTTCTTGTGGAAATGGATTAGTTTCCCTTTGGTAAATTCACAGTTCGACCCTGAAGGTCATCAATTTTTAGTGGAAACTCATCTTCCAACCCCGATGAATGCCAGGGTCGTCATGTTAATTTACCAGAGGGTAACCATGGTTTGATATTGCGTTAAATGGTTTAGTAGGGATAACTAATAATGGGATAATATGTACGTACCTTCCGGTGACATGAAACACGGCTGTATCCGATGACCATGCAGGTTTATAGCTGTGAAAATCATCGGACCCCATGGTGGAATTTCCAGCACTTAACGTGACTGGCTGGAATTTGGTCACCCTCCATATGTTCCATGTTTTCTGTGTGGTATATGTGCATCTGAGGGGATTTCACGCAAGACATGTTTGCATCACATATACAGGGTTTGCAGATGCTTACAGTACATCCCATATGTGTAGCGTGAAATTCTGGCGTTATCCCGGTTGTTGCTGGGATATCTGCAAAAATTGCCATGAATTCAGCCATTTTCAGACGTCACATCACCGGAGCAGCGACAAAGGCATGGTTTAAGAACAAGAAGGCCGTTCGAAGGCGTGGATTTTGAGCCCAATGGCCCGGTTGATGGAGTTGGGTACCTCAAAACATATCCAGGAAAGACACCTAAATTTCATGGGTTTATCATACGTTCCCCCCTTTAAAAAATGAATTCAGAAGTATATGATGGTGTACCCCCTTTTCCAAAGGTGCTTCGAGAAAGCAGGGCTTGGGTTTTCTTGAAATTGCGGATGGGTTCATCACAATTTCCAGGTTTGGGGTGGTTCACATTGGCCAGCAGGGAGAAACAAAAAAACACACTGGGAAATATGAACAACTAGAACTGGAGATAGTTGATGATAGTTGACTAGATCCCTCAATGGCTTCTAGTGACTCTCAGCCAGCAGGCTGGTTTTGTTTTGTTTCTCCTTAGGCAGTTCTGCACCAGCAATGGCCAATGGTCCTGTCGAGAAGGTTATGAGCAAAGGGTGGTTCGCCAATTCAGGACATGGGATTGGCGGCTGAATCAAATCAATGATCCGTTCACTTACTGGTGCTTAGCGAATGAGGGAATGACCTATAATAACCATTAATAATCATCCCAGCAACCCCCATTCCCTACGTTTAGCACCAGTAAGTTCAAGAACACCACAATGAAGGCACTGAATGGTACTGAGGTTTTTAAGGATTTACACTGTAGTTTTGTTCTTGGCACCTTGCAGGTGGCTGGAAGATGTGAAGGCTCAAAGTTCAATGGAGGGGCTCCTGGGACGAATCATAGCGTCCCCAGAATCGATCGAAAAATTGGGCAACTGGCAACTGGAAATATGAGGTACCCTCTGGTAAACTAACAGTTTGCTATTGAAAGTGGCCATTTATAGTGGATTGTCCCATTAAAAATGGTGATTTTCCATAGTTATGTTAGTTTACCAGAGGGTATATGTATGAATATAATCTCTACCATCCTGGAAGCACTGTTCTATCGTTTTGGTGGTTACTACAACATGGAATCCAAGATTATGCCTATATCCAAGTGCAGAAAACCATTTTCTAGGCCCCAGAAGTTCTGTGCAGATGATTTGGGCAAGTGCAAATTAAATTACAATGGTATATTTGAGATGGTCATTCCATCACTCGGTGCATGGTGGTTTAAAGATGCCAGTCTACTGATTGGTGGTTTCAAATATTTGTCATTTACATTGTTACTTGGAATGTGCTTTCCAATCACTCATAGATATAGCTGTTCATGGTTGAAACCGAAACCAGACTGTTCAAGTTCTGATGGGTACACAGAATCATGGATGATCCTGGGTAAAGGTCCTTGCTGGGTGGAATGTTTTGTTTCCCTTCTCTCTCCCGACCCAAAAAATAATTGTCCCCATTTGTGTTGGGTAAGAAGTGCTTCTCTAAGCAGAGCAGGTTCCGTTTTTTTCTTTTAGACTTCATTGCTTCATGTCTTAATGTTTGGCGTTTTTCGATGGAGAAGTGTGTCATACCCCTCTATGCACAAGAAAAAGGCAGATTTGGAAGGGCCTCCTCCCTTGGAGAGGATCATCACAATAATAATAATAATGATGATAATAATAAATATGTATATATAGTATTGCTGCAAGTCCCGCTTGTAGATGCGATGAAATCAAACCTTGGACCTGGGCATCATTTTGGAAATCCACTTGCATCAATGGCCAGATTTGGGATGATCCAGCTAGATCTAGAGCAGATCTATGCGGTATCAATTAGGGATTCTCCAGAATAGTTCGAGTTCGAAGTTCAAGTATCAATACAGTAACCCCCAAAAAGCTGCCGAAGAGTCTAAATGATTACTCTCTTAGATTCGGGTTTTACTAATTTTGGCATGTTTTTGGAGATTATTAATAAGTTACAAAGACTACAAGTACGCTCTGGTAAATTAAAATAGCTATTGAAAATGGGGATTGATAGTGGATTTTCCCATTAAAAGTGGTGATTTTCCATAGCTATGTTGGTTTACCAGAGGGTATCTATAAATAACAATGGTCTCTCCCTTTTTCCGATGGACGGCTGACGCTTGACCGATGAAGCGTCGGCGCGTTTCGTTTCAGCATCCTGCTGCTGCGGAGACATGTGCCACCGTAAAGTGGGGATACCATGGAGAAAAAACGCTGCGATATAGTCATGAACATATCACAGGCAAGCTTTTGGAAAATCTACATTCAACGATATGTTGATTATAAAATTATAATGTCTTTGTGGTCGGTGTGCATAGATATCCCAGCTTACTGATTATTACAAGTCCAATTTTTGAAGGTCATTATACGTTCCCTTTTATTATAGTCCACAGCCACGTTGACTCGCAATAAATGCAGCCAGATGTGGGGTAACATGGAGAAACCTTGGAAATAAGCCTCGTGGTGCTCACTTAGGTAAGTTGCGAAACATGAGCCTGAAAATGAGTTTTCACAAAGGGTCATGACGGATATGTAGATGGGTTTACTACCACCAACATAGAGCCTGGAGGGCACCACGGTATAACCCCCACAGATAACGTCTCCTTTTCCCGCGCACCCTGTGGCCAAAGCTGGCCCATCTCGTGGCATGAAAACTCGAGGATATCTCGATCTTTGCTGGGAAAACATCGGCACTTGCCCCTTGGACCGCTGTGATTTGGTTCACGGGCTAAGGCTTAATCAGCATGGGTTTTTAAGATGTATCGCCATAGCGGTATGTGCCGACATTGGGTTACAACTATAAAAAAAACACTTTAGCAGGTCCTGTTTCTTTTAACTGTCTCTTTTGGGGATCTTATAGTTCTGACCCTTCTGGCCACAGAAAACCCCAGAAACGCCTCTCATCATTTTCCCTATTGTAATCTATATATATATATACCTATATATATATATGGCTATACATTGGGGGTGTACTCCGTACCCACCAACTTGATTCATACTTTTGCTGGTGATGTCATCAACTTGGTTTGATATGACTTGTTGTGGTTCACTATTCGCTGGATTGGTTGAAGGGAAAATCTACAAAACCATGGTTTTCCCCATCAAATAGTATAGACTATAGAGTTTTCTTTTGGGTAATTATTTTGAACCATTCCCATGAACTGTGGTTTGCCCACGTTTGCCCATGGGTGTCATGATTCAAACCTTACAACGATTGGGCTCCTCATGTCCTCAGTCCCAGGCCTTTGCTGAAGGAGGATGTGCCGTTTTGGCCCCTTGGCCGTTCTTGGTTATCACCAATCAGTGGTCATTTTTGGCACAGGAAGTCACCGATATATTGTGGATAATGATGGACATGTTGTACATTATCATATACAACACAATAAGGCGGCATGAACCCCAAAGGACTTACCTCGTGTCCACCTTGGCTTCCAAGAGACATGGCGGAAAGGAACATAACTCGCCAGGTGGAACGCCTGGGATACATTGCACCCAAGTCCACGCCTTCCTTACTGCCAAGTGAGGGTGAAGGGAAAGGAGGCACCAACCAGTATCGCCGAGAGAAGGGCAAAGGACAGGGACACAAACATAAACACAAACATAAACACACAAACAAAAACACATACATAAACACAAACAATCACAAACATAAACACAAACATCAACACACACACACACACATGAACACGAAGACAACAAAACATGAACAATCACACATGTTTGGAATGTTCTTCCATGCATGGTGTTTTTGATCGGTGATTTCCACGAACACATGGCCGAATCATTGTGGTCCTGGAAGCCTGAACGTCCCCGCCATATCCTCAATGAAATAAGGCCTGACGGGAAGGGACCCCCCTCATGTTTGCTGGCTGATAACCCCATTCAATTCAAAATATATAGTACAATATGCCGGAATATCTCGGAGTTAATCTTAGTTGTTGGAGTTATAAACCAACTTTCATATCTTTGGGTTGCCACATGTTATGGATCCAAGTTACATCCTGAGAAGGTACTGCTCTCAGAAGGTACTTGGATCTACAGGGATAGGTGTCACTAATATATGAACCCCCATCAACCCCACTAATCGTTGCCTACCAATCTCGCATTTTGAGGGATGACATGTGGGAGGGGTATCTCATGTAGACTTCCCTGAGCCATTCCAAGTCATGGGTCAATTTTGGAATCAATGAGGTCAACATCATAATTTTGAGTAAACCGCCGCATGTTGAGTAAACAATTATTATGTAATGTGGTTTTGTATAAACCCAGTAGAGACTAATTAGTCAATTTTCCTGGCTAGCAATTTAGCCATGTGTTGTCATTGATCCCTGAAAGGTGATTTCCAGGAAGGAAAGATGCCTTTTCCCACCCTCCACTCTACATCCAAGGTTGAAAAAGCGCCCCTCAGCTGCAATTAATGAAGTGCCAGCTGGATGTGCTGCTGGATGTGCCAGCGCCATTTTGGAGGGACGATCAGCAATCAATCAGTACCCTCTGGTGAACTAACATAGCTATTGAAAATGGCCATTTATAGTGGATTTTCCCATTTCAAATTGTGATTTTCCATAGTTATGTTGATTTACCAGAGGGTATTTGGGTATTTTTCAACTTTGTAATTCACTGCTGGTTATGTATAGCCACCGTCAAGTAAGGATATCCAACATGACTGGCTTCAATGTCTATATGTGTGAAATGACATTTTTAGGGTGACCAAAAACACCAACCATCAATGTGCTCAAATGAGTACACTGTGCTACTTCAACAGTTTGCTATGGAATCACCTTTTCGAATAGTGAATCATCGAACTAGATGGGCCACTTCCCACAGCTATGTTCAAAGGCTGGATGCACAGTATATATATATATGTATGTATATATATATATATGTATGTATATATATATATATGTGTGTATATATATATATATTTATTTAATATTTATGCATACACCGTATATTCTTGCACGTGACAGTTGTCTGACATCCCCTTGGGATTGATTTAAGCACAAGTGTGACTGTTGATAACACCCCCATCTCTCTTGTTGTTTGAAATCATTTTGTTCAGCAATGGTTCAGTTGACCTACCTGGAAAACTGCACCCTTTGGTAGCTGAACCAGGATCAGGTCGCATCCCTGCAGGCAGCGAGCGCGCGGCCGTGAACTTTGTCATTCAAGGTTCTGGCGCTGATTTGGTGACGGTCATGGAACCCCAGTTTTTTTTGAACCCGTGGTTCAGCTGGGCTTTGGGACATGGGAAGGCTGAACAAAAGAAGGACAGACAAAAAAACAGATCCGTCCCCCAACTCCCAGCATCGGCTGCAAGGGAATCTAAGATTGGGGGTGAGTTGATGCGTTTTTATAAGGGTATAGATGTTCGCGCAACAATGATTAAGCCGCCCAAAACAGAAACCTTTCAACAAGTATCAACAAGTATTATTTCATCCGTTGATGATGGATATCATCAGAAAGGGGATCATGTCCGAGACAACCAGCACCGTACATATCTAGTGTCAGTGGCCCTAGTTGCCAGATGGTCCCAAACAGGCAAAAACCATTGGACCGGAATATTCCCTTGGTGTGGGGTCGCGCTTTGCCACCACGAAATAGGCAAGTTCAACCTTCTGGTAATCTTGAATCATGATTGACTTTGCTGATGGCGTTGCAGAGGAAGAGAGAGAGAGAGAGAGAACTAAGTGTTACAACAATGATCACGAAAGTTAAGACCCAGACCCCCTGTCAAGGTTCATTTTCAATAATTACTCCATGTCACTTCTTTGGTCCACTCTTTAAGAGCCACTGTTGGTGACCAAGAGGGACACAAACAAGATAGAGTTTCCATGCCTACCCACTCATGCCAGACATGGTCTTGCAATTCTTGGCATGCACGTGAATATACGTGAATCTAAGAGTCCGTGGGGACAGATCGGCCTTCAATTGAGTGCTGTCCCTTTGTGTGGTTTCACACCGGTCTACTCGTAGTTGATTATTGTGCTTCCAGCTTGTCTTGCTACTTGTATGTGGGAATAGGGAACTTGACAGTTTCCAAAATTATCAATCCGTAAGCACGAAGTGGTTCACTCGTATAGTGAGTTTTTGTTCTGTATGTTTTTTTTTTTGGTGCCTTCTAAGAGAGTATTTGGCCTTTGGGCTTTGATTTCGGGGTTAAGTACCTTGTCAGGAAGTATTATAGATCCATTGGGGGAGGTAAGGTACAATGGAGAGATATCACAGCTCGATGCCAAACATCAATGGAATGATTTAAGGGAAAATCATGGAAAAATATGGAAAATCTACAGAGAATCATGGATGTTTCCATATTCTTCTTCTTCTTTTTCCTGTAAGATGTTCCTTAAACCAAGTCATCCAAAACATGTCGCAAACTCATGGAGTGTCCCACTCGCAAAAAGTCGCAACCCGCGAGTCGCGGAAGCCGCTCGTCCCAGGCGGCCATGTTGCAACTCGAGTCGCATCGGCGCTTGACGGAGAGGGCAGCAGGGCATTGGCACTGTAATGCTTTTGTGTTTGCCAGAAACGGAGGATATACATGGATATATATTACAAAACACATATGAGATGTATATACATATATGCATGAAGTAAAACACCATATACAGTACACATATTTGCATACACATGCACTAATTACATGAATTGGGTGGCCAAATTTGCTCAGGCCTTGATTAGCGAAGCCCCAGTTGATTTTGGTGCCAGACGATGGGGCACATGACAAGGGTCGCTCTGGGCTGCAGGACTTGGGCTTTCATCTTGTCCTGCAGGCATCCGAGTGAAGTGGTGATCGTGGGCCAAGGTGGCCCAAAGTTAGCTAAGTTTAGTTGGTTTACTATGTATTTATTATGTATATATATATATATGAATATATCTTATCTCCCTTAACTAGATGTTATGGTGATTATAACTGTAGGTAGATGGGTAAAAAAACAACTTATAACCAGGCAGGCACCACCTTAAAGTGGTGTTCTATGTGCAAACCAGTGCTGAATCCCCAGTGACCAGCCAGGGGTCATTTTGGCATCCCAAATGCCCGATCATTTTGGCTGGGATCCGCCCAATACATCCGAGTCAACTCATTCCCGTTTATATGTGTAAAATCCAGATAATTTGTCAAATCATGTCACCCCCTGATTTGTTGCAGGAAAATATGCCTGAACTTGGCACAAACTCGTCGCCAGGTGCATGATGAGTTCGTTCTTGAAGGACCTTCAGACAAGGCTCAGGAGGCCTGAGAGCACTGGCTCCCAGGATTTGAAAAGTTGGGGCTTTAGTGGCTTTACCCAGAAAACTGGGTATGCAACCAACCAAGAATGCTTATTTAACTAACAAGAATTGGGACTTAACAAAAAACATGGGGATTCAACCAACATTGAACCAATAGACGTTGGTGGTTTCACAGATAAACAATAGATTTTACCCAAAAACAATGGCGATTTATAGTTGATACTGTTGATTTGTGAAAAGTACATAAATTGATTTGAGAACTAGGCGATGCGTTGAACATGGGGATTTAACCGACACTTAAATGGATAAATCCCACACAATGGTCCTGTTGGTATACCTCCAACAAATAAAGGGTGTATATTTATGTGGTGGATATAAGTACAGATGAATGGATGTATCAATATAAAAACGTGTGGCTGAGGGTGTTTGCCAACAAGAATATAGGAAGATTGCCAAAAAGGTGATTACTCGGTGTTTGGTAATAGCCGGTAATTGAGAGGACCAATTCAACGTGGGCAAAGAAACCGACGATCCAATGGGGTGTTTGGGCAAGTCCCAGGATCGCCGATGCAGGTGGGATATCAGAATAGGAGGTCTAATGATGTCTAATGGTGATATTAATGGAATATCAATGGAATATTACTGGGATACTAAAAATTTGATGGAATTAATATTCCATTCATATTCGACTGATATTAGAATACCAGTACTGGGATTGACATGTTGTACTTATTTTGTCTCCTGGATCTTCTCAAAATCTTGGCGGCGATAATGCCATTTATGCCTTTCGCCCCAGAATGTCCTGCTTCGAAATACGTTTTTTTACATCCCATCTTTGAAAACATGTGTGTCTCCTAGCGCGCATTTGAGGGACCACTTGCAGGAAACCCCTTTTTATTGGGGGTTCAACAACCCTGGTTGCAACATATTTCGCCAAAACCAATCCATTGAATTATATATACCTTTCCTCTCTACTATGTGTTGCTTGGACCATGTCACTTCCACCAACTCACCCGCAAAGCCAGACGTAAGTTCAGAAGTCAGTGCAGAAAAGTCGCTCCATGTTGCGTTTGGGTGAGAGGCTTATACAATACGCATCTTCTCGATTGAATTCAGCACCGTTTTGGTGAAGGTTGGAGATCGGGAGCCTCCCCCCATGTTCCTTGAAGGAGGAGGAGAGCCCGCCCGTTTACATTTTTTTCGGCAGGAGGAGTACCATACATAGATGGATCTGAACTTTCAACCTTGGTATGACGTAGACAGTTTCCAAGAGTCGGCAGGACTGAATGCAGGACCGAAGATATCGAAGAAAGAATGAGTTCAGACTCCTGCTTTGCAAAGCAAGTCTTGGACATTCCACGGTCTGAGACTCTGTCTGGTATGGGCATCACTGACGAGAAGACATTTCTCCTTGCGGTTGATGAGGCTGTGGGTAGATCCTCCATTTTCAGAATCTGACCCTGTTTGGAACACTACTTGGGGGGTGCATCCAAGGTAGTCAGAGGGTAATCATGCATAAAACTAGTGCAAATGGTGATATTCCATGTATAACTGAGTAGTTATGATATGGTTCTAACCAACTTGACAATGCAATTCTCTTCAGCCAATCATGTTGGTTTCCTGTTTTTTTGTTGGAGCCAGCCACGGCGTATCCAAGCGATTATTGGGGGGTCCTGCAACGTGGGGTCACCAAGATAAAGTGGTGCAGTAAAGTAACTATTGGATCATGTGGGTGTGTCTGAATATGCGGTATACTCTCCGGTAATCAAGCGTGGCACTGAGATTTAACATTTATAGATGAGTTGTGCATATTTTTGCATGAACACCTTTTGGCGGAGATACACTACAGTTGAACTGGTTTGCTTAGATGGGCCATGGTTTGTTAGTTAACTAGTTAGTAAATGGATAATAAAAATGAACAAGTTTGTGACTAAACCCAGTTGCGAACCAGGAATCGCATTTTTCCCATGGTCAATGGTCCATGTAAGTATAGACTCCAACGGGTGTCCCACTTTGAAACGCCGCAACGCAGGCGTCTGAGATTGTGAAATCGGTGATGGAGAAGCCTTTCAAGGAGCCCCTTTTTCTGGAAAATGCTGGCTGTGGCAAAAACTTCTAGCTATACCTACTACCATGGGATATCTATGTTTTTCATCCAAGTCGGCTGATCCACAAGACTAAGATTTATTCGTGGGGACTTGAACTGGGATACAAGATATCATCTCTGGTGTATAAGTGGATAAAAAAGACAACAATGGCAGTCTATATGAATCCAAGGATATAAACAAACCTTTTACAAGCCCAAAGAGCTGACAAGCATAGCTGGCAAGCCCATACAGTTGTTCGCAAACACAACGGTGGCAAAGAAGCTGGCTATGACATGCTAGCAATACACTGGGTGGCTGTGGATGGGTGGGTGGGGTGTGCGGGAATTTCTAATGATTAAATCATATTAAATTATTAAATCTAAAGACTCTCACCTGGGAGGTGCAGAATGAACCCCAACCCTTACTGACCGTGGTTATTGTCCAATATTGCTACCCTCTGGCGATCAAACCATGCTTACTGGAAAATTCCCCGTCGAAGATGATTTGAACATCTAAACTCAATCTAAATTGCCATTTAGTTCGGGCAATTCCCAGCTAGCCATGTTTGATGACCGGAAGATGTTAACCAATATGATATATATATATATATTCCAATCATATTCCATGCATATCCCATTCAATGTTCCATTGATATCCCATGATCTCTCTCCATTGGCTGGGTCCATAGGGTCAAATTCTTCTCCCATGAATTCCATTGAATTCCCCATTAGAATCCCATCCCCGAATATTAAACAGCCACAAGAACCATGGTTTTATACAATGTGGGGCCCCCAAGATAGCTAAGTTGGTTTATAACTCCAATAACTATGGTTTATGATACTTATAACTATAGTAAATGGGGTTTATAAACCAACTTATACCTGGGGGGCCCAACATTGTAGGGGATTTACACATTTGGACGCGTGGAATAGAGGTGTTTAAGGTGGCCACGGGATTCTGTGGATCTACCCTGGTAGCGAGTCGCTGCGAGTTGGATCCCAGCTAGCCATTGGAAACAGCTGGTTCAATAGTGGGAGGATGGGATTCATACTTGATTTGTGAAAAATGTATAAGAATCAATGGATTGGTTAATGGGAAAATTTACTGGAAACTGGCTGGATTTTCCCATCACATATTAGAGGTTTCCGGTTTCAATTTTTCCATTAACCAATCCAATGGAAGAAAGCAATTAACAACCACACATTGAAACCCATTGGGCAGCGACTGAACATTAAAAGATTGTAGTTTACCATGACTTAACAAAGCCACAGAAAAAAATAATGAAATTAACCCATTTATAGATGATTCACATATCAACAATGGGGATTATCCAGTTCAGGAAATTTGAATTTACCAGAGGGTACATTTGATTGTCTCTCATTCTATTCCCCTGAAGTTTTCCATTCAACCCTACTGAATCCTACAAAATTCCATTAAGTCCCATTGAATCCCATTAAAATCCCATGACTATCCCATCAACTCACCATTTTTTGCTACTTAAATTCCGCACTTTAACTGATTATGATTATATAATGTTCCCACCCATTGAAAATTATATCCCCATGAAGTTTCCCATTCAATCCTACTAAAATCTGTGAAGTTCCATTAAATGCATGATAAATGGCCATTAAGTTCCATTAAATCATGTTAAATCCATATTGTTCCCATGAAGTTTCCCATGAATTTTCCCATGAAGTTTACCGTGAAGCTTCCCATGAAATCCCATGCTTTCTTGGAGGCTGCCAATTTCCCTTGCTCCTTCCAGGAGACCATGCCGGACTTTTCCATGTTGGTGCCGTTGGAGGTGGAGATCTCCGGTGCGAAAATGCGGCTTGGGATTCGTGGGCGATAGTGGGATGATGTGGGATGGAAATCCAGAAACGGTGAGATTTAAATTGATATCATGAACATCTGATGGGAATATCACTGGATTGGTTAATGGGAAAATTTACAGGAAACCATGGTTTTTACCATCAAATATAGGGGTTTCCTGTAAATTTTCCCTTTAACCAATCCAATGAGAATATCTTGGGATAGTTGAACTTGTCATTTTTCCGGTGGATGGAAGGAGCTGCGGAGATTGAACCAGCATGGGCCTGTGTCTGGAAGTACCAGGACTTCCGTTTCAGTTCGAGAGACAAGGAATGGTTGGTGAGCTGGGAGGACGGGAGCTTAAGCTTCTTCCGAAGAGCCGCGAGGAGTTGCAGACTGCACCTGGAGAGCCAGGGGAGATGGGCCTGGAGAAATCGTGACTTGGAGCTCCATGACTTCAGCTGCTGCCCAAAAAATGGTGTGCTTCGCCACAACCTCCGCCAATCTGGACCAGTGTGGCCCCAGAGCAGCTTGTACCATGAAGATGGAGGTGATAGAGCCCGAGGAATTCTTGTGATGTACCTGGTCTACATGTGTCGACCTAAGCTTGAATTCGGGCGACGCCTGTATCATGCACAGCCATGATCGAGGTCGGTGCCCGAGCAGCATCCATTCAGCCAGGCGAATCGCCCATCTCAAGAGGAACAAATAGTCTTCCAATATTCACTGGATTGGTTGAAGGGAAAATCCACAGGAAACCATGGTTTTTACCATCAAATATAGGGGTTTCCTGTAAAATTTCCCTTAAACCAACCCAATGAAATATCCATCCCAACCTGCCATGTTATTTGGACACCCACTTGACGGTCACAGTATTGGGAAACATTGAGCCTTTCACTTGGCGAGTTGTGGAAAGCTGTGGAAAGTCGTGTGGAAGGCATTTCTAACTTTTCCGCCCTATCAAATCTGGTGAGCTAGTAAATCCCACTTGTTGGGAAAATGTCGATGACAATCATCAATGACAAGTGAATATCATGCAGGCGGCCCAAACGATAGCTAGTATAGGTTTAGTTCACAAGGTGAATTCTACTGTTTATGACGGATATTACTATAGTATTCATGGGGTTTATAATCCAACAAGAATCATGTTTGGGGGCCCCAGCTTGTACCAACAGGAATTATTCATAGGATGCTAATAAAATCGAATCAGAGTTATAAATACCTACTAGTTGCTAGGATGCCAGGGCAACGGACGTGGTGCAGATCCAGGGGTCTTCCGCAGGTGACCATTTCAGTGTCCGAGACGCTGGCGGGGAAGGCCGATAGATGCAGAATTGGATGGGAGTTTACAGGATTTACCTTGGGGTCAGAGTCTACAAATGGTGGGTTTTCCACATCTATGTTAGTTTGGATTGAATGATATGTCTTCCATCAATATGATGGGATTATTCACTTCGATTGATGGTGATATATATATATATAATAAATATATATATATATATGTAGGAATATCCACCGGCTCTCTGCCGTTCGATTGCCAGTGGCTTCATCCAAGAGTTTAGCCAAATTGGCACTAGTGTGGATCACAGTGCCCTTGCAAATCCTCCGGAAGTGTTTTTAGATCTCTGTCACAGAATGCGAGACAACACTTTCGGAGACTTCATCGGTAAAGACTGATGATGGCCTGGAATTTAGATTGCTCTGCCGTAACGATCTCGTTCCGAAGTGGAGGAGGAAAAAACAATATATATATATATGCAAGTATATTTGGATACGATTGGAAGATGACTGAAGATGATGGGGATATAATGGGATCTAACTGTTTTATCATTTTCCGGTGGTGAATGGAGGGAGCAGTTTGCATGGGAAGCCCCCCTGGCTCCGAAGACGGTCAAGTCCATCTTTTTTTCATTCTTGCCCATCTGCAATCAAACATAGCTAGCCAGGAAATCTCCAAACGCGAAAATCGCTTGAAAATGGTTGATTACCAGAGTGTATTTTTTCCTTGTCTTGAGAAAAAGAAACAATTGAGTTTTGCTGGCAACGAATCTCTTTTTTTCCTACTTGAAATATCTTGAAATCACCAGATGACTTGACATCATGCGCATCTTGCCAAAATCGCCAGGCTTAAGATGATTGAAAAAAAAATCGTCGTGCGGCCCTAAGCTTCAAATTGTCGGGATTGGGTGATGGATTGAGACCGCAGCAAACCCAAAATAACCCAAAAACATGTGATATTCTCTCTGGTAGTCAAACGTGGCAATGGAACATGCACCCAGTGTAGTGGATTTTTCCGTTGATTACCGCCTCTGCTTACACTGGATCTTCCAGTGCCATGCTTGATTACCAGGGGGTACGATGGGGTACGTATATAATTGTGCATATATATATATATATATATATGTGTATATAATTTATAATATTATATAACTATAAATATATACATACATACATACATACATACATACATACATACATACATACATACATACATACATACATACATACATACATACATACATACATACATANAGACAGACAGACAGACAGACAGACAGACAGACAGACAGACAGACAGACAGACAGACAGACAGACAGACAGACAGACAGACAGACACACACACACACACACATACATACATACATACATACATACATACATACATACATACATACATACATACATCTGAAATCCCTTCACCACCGGAGAAAAGTAGTGCATCTACAAATTGTTGGGCCCTGTTTTGGTGGCTTCTGAATATTATGGGGTGAGACTAAATAACAATTGCTGTCTAGGGATTTAATGCGGATTTACCCAGCAAAGATTGCTATAACCCCATCTCCCTGATACGATTCGATCGATAATTATGAGATCTATGAGTAATTGTAGTTAAATTAAGGACCTCAAAACGAATAGATCCAATACAAGTCCAGAGGTTTCTGGTCTGGGGCGTATTTAATATTGGGGGAAGGCCTAGACAGTTTTGACATTCTGCGGTAAACATCACCTATAACATCCTGGTGATCCTTTTTGTGTGTCAGTGGTTCGTTTTTTGGGGTTACTATCCCCATTGAAAACTCGGATTTGTGGATTGCAATCCATCTTCACCTTGTATACGTTGAAGTGCACTTCCAGCGAAAAGCGGATATTATATTTCACCACAATTTACGGGCGATAATATCCCAACAAAGATGGAAGTTAAGATACCATCAAACCCCATGCAAGTGATCTCTGGCCACCCCCATGTGCGAACAGGGTGTTTGACCAGTGAAACAATTGGAGATTGGCCAATTTCGGAAGCCCCACTTCCCACCTGCCCGGATCCCTGGAGAAGCCAGATGCGTTTGTCCATGGGGCACCCTCAATTTCGATGCTGGTTACTGTGCCACTTAAAATTGCTGTTCTTCTTTCATGGAATAATACCACACTTTCAGACACATCCAAGTATCATATTAATTGTTGGTTATATCCATCAGTATCCCTCGTATGTCCCATATTTTCCTGATAAAGTAGTTGAATTTCATCCCAAACTAGATGTGTTTGTCTCCAAACTATTGCCACTTCTACACTTTCCGACTTGAATCGAACCCCTGTGCCAAGGAACTCCTGACGCTCAGCCATGGAAAGCAGAAGTACTGGTAGCCATTGGGGAAGATAGTGAGACTGGGGGGATGTATTGGAACATATAAGGACCATATACTGTAGTACAAGAATGCATGGGTAAGTGTTGGTCGGATAGGTTGATGTACAAATAGATATATGCACGGCTGGGAAGTTCCCAAACTGAGTGGAGGTTCTAATGGGAAAATCCTCTACAAATGGTGGATTTTACATTGCCGTGCTTGATTACCTAGAGGGTACTGGTAATTTGCACAACACCATGTATTGGGGGAGATGCCCGACCAAAAGTGAAACAATTTTGTTTATTGATATCTAAGATTAGCTGTGATGCTTGCTTGCACACCCAAGATTATTCTTGGAATGTATGATTTTACATTTGCCTGCTTTGGTACCAGAAAGTCGAGCACATATCGGTGGTTTGGGGCTTCAGTGCATTTCTTACCCTCCAGGAGATTGACCCGAGGAGACGATCTACCAATTGATGCTACAAGAGTTGCGTTTCAAAGGGGAATGAGGCTAGTTGATGCAGTTGATGTTATATATATGTCGTTTGAACTCTCATTCTGTCACACGAAGCTGAACGCTTTTAAAAGATGGTGTATTTCCGTTCCTTTCTGGGATGTAGCCAGTCAATATTGTTGATTATACAACAATATTTTAGCGCGGTGTATCGGTTTATCCCGAAGTCTGTGTCGGTTCATATTTGCAACTGTTGTTGGTTCACCACCTAATTTGCAAGGCTCACAGTCTCCAGGAATGTTGGTTAGTGATGCTTTCCATGATGCTTTTTTGCGTCGGCATGTCGCCAACGTGTGACATGTCCTGTAGCCGCGCTGGCCAATTGCTGCAATATTTGTCTTAGTTTCTACGGTCTCAACCTGCCCGGCTGAGTCCGCCATAGCGAGAGTTGTGAAGACTACCCTCCAGTAATGAAACATAGCAATTGGGAACCTCCATTTAGTTCTATGATGTTTCCAGCTGGAAACTTTCATTTACAGAGGATGTTCCAGCCAGCCACATTTGATTGCCAGAGGGTATTCCGCTAAAAGATGTCCCCTTGCGAAACAGGGGCTGAGGGGGATGGAAGGTCCACAGGTTAGTTAGTCCCGCGGTTTATGGAATATTTTGTGGGAAAATCCATGGGGTGGATCAACCAACAAAAACCGTGATGTAATGTACAGACAATGATTTTTTTTGATTCTGATATGTTCTGATTTACTGTATATAACCAAGAAAATATTGGATTTGCTGGATTGGTTCTCAATGGTTATCATTTCTATGTTTCCATTGGTGAGCCCACCAGAGCTGGGGATTGTACTGAGTGGTCTTTCTATTTGTGTTGGAATTTATTGGGACCAGCATGGAGTCTGACTCTGATGTATATAGTTTCCTGACGAGAGTATTCAAGTAGAGTGTGCTACCTGAACGTACGACTACGTGTTTGAGTTCAGACTAGTGGGTTCACATGGGATTAAGATTGGGATACCCCAGACCTGTTTCCCAAGCAGCATTGACCAATGTTGTTTCATTTTGGGGTCAGCGATTTGAGGAAACACTCCCATAAACATGTAATTGTCCGTTTCCGGTTTCATGGGGACTAAACTAACCCCAAAACGCGACCTCCTCACTAAGGACATGTTTTAAACGGGCTTATCGGTGGTGGTTGAACCCTCATGATAGAGTTGCCATGATGATCTCCAACTGATCAGTGTTCAACCCCCCTCTGTATCTTGTCTCTTGATGATTATAGTTATATTATAAAATTGCTATCTATTACTATATGTTCTATCCAATATATGGAGGATTGTCACATCACAATCTGCTATGGGAAATCCTACTCATCAACCACTATGTAAATGTAATTGCATTTTTTAACACCGCTCAACGGAGAAATAATACATTGCCGCAGAGGACCATCATCCATCCAGGATCAACGGAGAGCCGTGCCATACCGCGGCTAGCCATGCTCGGGGAAGAGATGCGACGTCTGAGAAGCTGTGGTGCGTTTTTTGTTGGCCCATTTATGAAGGCAAAGCCTCGGATGTGAAGTCTGTAGTACTTTATAGGAACCCCCCAAAAATCGAAAAGTAATCGACCACTATAGTTTTGTAGTATGATTAAGTAGTAGAAATTTACTATTCTATCTTCTGGGGGGGTGCTACTGTATGATTTGGTTCCATTGATTTCAATGGTCATGTACTAATCAGCGAAGATTTATTTTTTGCACGGTACCCAAGTTTGGCCGTGATGGCCACAAACAGTTTTTCACAGCTGCTCTGACAGCAACTGCATCGCAAGGGATTTGTTTTTGCCTTGGGGCAATTTGACAGTGTGCCATGGACAATTGCCCATTTACTGTGTATAGATGATAGCTATGTTACACATGTTTTATAGTTTATTAGAGTGTATTTATACACTTGGATGAATTAAAGTGACCTCATGTAGTGACGTCACTGGAATGATGCTGAATGTATAGGGGAGTCAGCCCCAAATGGCCAAACTGTTCAGGTATGTTCATTCAGAAGTAGTGACTAAGGGAAAGCATCCTGCTGAAATGTTTTTGTAATGACTCGAATAACCTATCCGCTTTAAATTGAAGATATGTCCGCTTTAAAGGACCTCCTGAATCCAACCCCCAAATCTCACAAAATCTCTGCGTAAGAACATGCTTCACACCACAGTCGCGTCGCGTCGTGTCTACGCGTCGTGTCACAAGCCATCGGCTGTAGGGCGAGGACAGTCGAGAGTGAAGGAAAATGGCCCCTGCTGCTGGGTTTCCCCACAAGCGGCGTTTCGCGGGGCAAAGCTGGGCAAATTGATGGTGCCATTGATGCACCATCTTTGAGCCAAAAAAAAGGCCAAAACTATGTCTTGGGATTTCCTGCCCTCAGGACAGAAGATCATTCACTATGAAGAGTTCCTTGCAATTTGTTCCTTTCCACTTTGACACCGGGCGGGGAAAGCCGCAGGCCGGTGTGGCTACCCCGAAAATTGGTTTCTGCCTGCGAAGCCTGCTAAACATGCAAGGAAAATGTCCGGTTTTCCCAGGCCTTAAATTTCTGACCCTATCCCGTACCTATCCTGTACCTATCCCGTACCTATAATTACCTACATATATAATCATATAATCATATATAGTATATGTAACCCAAAAATATTCTGCAAGATATACGATATATTACAATGTGTAAACATATTTGATTTTTTTCACACGTACCTTGATGTCTTTCTGTCATGCACGCAGCCATCATGCCATGACTGTAGCAAGCTATGCAGGACTTCAGCGGCTTCAGCCCCCAGGAAAGATGTCCCACGCGCGCGCAGAGCCCAGGGCCGTTTCTCCGGACGCGGAGCTGTGGTGACCACCCCTTTTGCGAAATCGCTAAGACGCACAGTTGCCTTGATGAATTTGTATGGGTTTATTGGGGATAAATATCTATATATGTATATATCTGTATATATGTGTATAACTGAGTATACTGAATGGGGTTTATAATCCAGCTTATATTTGCGGGGCTTCACCTTGCAAGAATGGTTGATGGATGTGAGCAACACCAATTGTGGAATTATGGGGATATGATCTTATATAACAATGGAATAGCGTTGAACCAACCAACAAATGGGAAACTAATAGCGCTCTTACTGAACCCTCTATATCCTCAAGTTGATGGATCTGTAATTCATTAGACAATAAAGATGACCACGCATTTGATGACTGATGGTTGGTTATAATTATATTAGTTGGTTATTGTAATTGATAGGGTGTTCCTTGATTATATCCTAAAATATCAATGGGATCATTATATATATATATATGCAATCAATGTTGGGATATGGTTGATAACAACTCACCTCGGAAACTTATGGTTACTGTAACTGACTATGAGTACTGTATCAACTGATGATTGGTTGATGTAATGATGTGACCAACAAAAATAGATTCTGTGGGCACAGAATCGTTTCACGGGCGAAATTGATGGGGATATATTCATATGAATATTTGATTAAAGATTAATGGGTCATATTTCAAAAAGAGGTTCTTCTGAACCACCTTTTTTGTTTCGCTCCTGTAACTTAACTAGCTATGTAAAATGGCCCATGTATTGATGATTTGCAGTACCTAATTTTGAAATGGTGATGTTCGCGCAAAGTGCACCCAATTACGAGAGGGTCTGGGGGCTAAACCACTGACGATGTTTGAGATGCAGATCTGTCATCAAACAACACGGTTTTCCTCGGTTCGGTCGGGAACATCATACGGTTTGAACCGGTTTTATATTTTCATTTATATATATATATATATTTATAGATATGTTGTTTTATACTCACATAAATATATAGATAAATAGATAAATATATATATATATACATTACCATGTTTTAGCCTGTCACGAAGTTTTCATATAGATTGCTCTTGAACCTTGGGGGTTTTCTGTTTCCGCAGGCTGGTGGGGGAGATCTTTGGGGACGGAGATGTTCAGAGACGGCCAATGGATGGTTGAATCTGCTGCACTTTTCAGCAAATGATTGATACCAATTGACCATACCCTCTGGCAAACTAACATAACTATGGAAAATCACCATTTTTTATGGGAAAATCCACTATAAATGGCCATTTTCAATAGCTATGTTGGTTTACCAGAGGGTAATTGACCCATGAGGTCGCCATATCCTTTTGGGCAAAGTGAAGCCCTAGAAACATTCTCGGATTGAACATTTCCCCCTATGCCACTTCCCCAGCACTTACCATTTGCAGCTATCAAAAACCAAACTCTCGAAAAAAGGTGTCAATATCCGCAGTTGAACTCTTTCAATTTCATATACGTGATCACCCAATAGTTGACTGTTCCCCAATTTTTATTGGTAAACTATATGGTAAACTGATGTTTTTGGCTGATGTTTTTGTTGGGTTTCACGTATCTTTTGGCCCCACGCCTTGTCCCCCCCAAGGCCATCAAGCAGCAGCAGCGAAGCGAAAGGCGAGTCGACGACGAGGCCAAGGCGATGGCGAGTCGAAGACTTCACCAGCCCTATTTTTTGGGCCTTGGAATATGGTAATATATGACGATAGTTATTTAATGACCAGTTTAAGGGTAATATGACGTAATATGACTAGTTGCTATTGGCTTTCAAAGGTAATATAATTGAGATCACAATAATAGTGACTTAATGGTAATATGACCATAGTTACTATCGACTATTTTCAATGGTTTAATCTCAAATTACCTATGGGTTAATTGTCAGAATGATATGACTATATTGTGACAACCAACCATCAATGGTAATATGGTGTGAATAACCACAGATAGTGAGAGAATACTTATATTTAATAGCCCTTGGTTCCACAAAATGGGGTATCCCCAACTCTCCATGGCTTAAAATTGTCTAATTATTCTAATTTGGATGAAGTGGCAGTACCTCCATTTTTGGAACCCTGCCACTTAATGGTTCCACAAAATGGGGATATGGTGTGAATAGAAATCCAGGGACTTCACCAGAAATTTCATGGTAGCGGAATGGAATTTTAAGCATCGGACTATGAGACATGGGAAGAATGTGTGGAAATCATCGTGGGATATCACCAAGAGTCGCCAACCTGATATAATATCATATAATATATGAACATCTATGAGCCCCTACGGAGCCAAATACTTCCTGAGAAGCATAAGCAATATCAAATGAGCGAAAGGTGGGGAGTTCAGAGCGGTGGGTAAATATTTGGGTAAACCTGGGCGATGGGTACTTCAGTACAGCTTAATCTTTTGCTATAATGGTTGTAAGAAAGTATGACCAGCTCAACATGTGCTGCGTTTTTCTTAGAATATCTAAGTTGGGCCCCTCGGGAAAGTTGGTTAGACGTGCGTGTTTCACATTGTTGAACCATGCTCACCGCAAATCAGCAGAAACCAGTGGTCAACCAATTTGAATATGATTTTCTATGAATTTCCCTTCAAGAAACCTCCATTTACATCCATTTAGAGGATTTCCCAGCCAGCCACGTCTATAAGGAGCATTAATTTTTAGGTGGTTCTGGCAGTTCACCAGAAGCTGGGTAGCGATGGTGAAGACTACGGTAGCGAGGATTCCAACAAAGAATACGAGCGAAGATGAGTGACCTTGGATTCAAAGTGTCTGCGTGTGTGGCGTTGCTGCATTCGATGCAAGGAAGATTACGGCTGTTGGATCGGCGCTGATGCTTGTGCCGGTATCACAGGCAACTTAGACCGATGAGTTTGACATTTTCCTTCAGAAATTGATGCAAAATCCTTGGATTTCCTGGAAATGGCGCGAAAAAGTCCAAATCATCATAAACCATGGAACCAAATTTGCCATTTGAAAATTCATAGCCAATAGTAATGTAACAAGAAGTGCCTGAGGGATCAGGGTACATCTCATTATTTTAGTATATCCCATTATGTCCCCAATTATATATATATATATCCCATTCTATCCAATGTTATCCCTTTATATCCCATTACATTTAACTATTCCCTTTGATTTCCTATCATCCCATTATTTGGTGGTGATCTTGCTTTACTCATGGTTTCCCTAGGACAATGATCTACAAATGGTGGGTTTTCATGGGTTTTCCACATTTATGTTACAGAAAGGTAAACTCCGACTAGACTAGCAATAACTGATGGGGAGTACTCTTACTAAAAGCTACTACAGCGATTTGCCATCAGTAATCAGTGTTAATCATTATTCATTATCCCACACTGTATTATTGGTTGGGGGTTACATGATGAAGGATGATTCCATTGAGTCCCTGAACTGGGATATGAGTGTGGAAGATGTCGTTTCCTATGAATCCAACTTGTTTGTGCATCTCAAGTATCCGTATTATGGTTCTGAGTCTCATAATAAGCATCATGTTTTTGTGATACACGCATGCATACGTGCGTACACATGTACGTACATACAGACGTACATATGTATAATGATTACTACTAGTATGATGGTCCCAAGGTTTTGTTGCATTTCAGTGTTCCGAGAGGTATCCATTTCTGCTTCGTACCGTTAAGATCACATATAGACTCATAGCTCCATAATGCAAATAGTATATATTTATATAATGACACCTCCCCCCACAGCGAAGTAGCTTACTACTAAAATAGTAGTAAAGTTATGCATACACTATATAGATATAGAGTTTTTTTTTCTAATTATAGAAATGTACATGTATTCAGGCATGTGTGCGAATCATACATTCAATGCATGTATGGATCCATTCAGACACATCGTCAGGCGCCCTCCTTCCCGTAGCGAAGTGCATGTGGTGACAGAGGCCTTTCTTTCCGCAGTGGCCAAGCTTGGTGACACCCCTGGGTGGATGCAAGAAGAAGGAGTTGTTTTCTAGCCTGGATGTGTGTATATTATATTTATACATCCGTTGTTTATGTTTATGTACATGCTGGATGAGTTTTTTTTGACTGGTAGTTTGCTGGTTTTACTTCTTTGCATGTTTGAGCGGTAAATGGGAACAACAGAACATGTTCTGCATGATAATAAAGGCTAGCTTGATGATTCTAAATGACTCCAATTAAAAGAATTTGTTCATTTCAATGTAGCTTCACCATTGGAAGGGAAACGCGGGATTCCATGAGAAATTGTTTCATGTTTTCTCTTGTGGTCCGCATAGCAACCCCTCTTGACTGAGGTCCAATACGCCTTGATATACCCTCCGGTTGTCAAACATGACTTGCTAGAAAACAAACCATTTGTAGATGATTCTTTTCATTTTATCCATTTATGGTGGATTTCCCATTGCCATGTTTGATTTCCGGAGGGTATCATCATGAATCATTCTTTGCTTCAAGTCCTACATACATGGATGATAGTCTGAGGTAGATGCAGCAAACGCAGCCAACAAACCAAGGCAGAGATTCCGACCATTTTTTTTGGTAGGTGGCAGTACTTAGTTGTTTTTCATATAACTAATCAATAGATATACTATACATGCAAATAATACATGCATATATATATATATACAAACATACATATACACATATCTTTTTTATATACACAGTATGTGTATTGTACATCATATATATAGACGTTCACCTACACACATGCCATTCCTGACAGGATGCTAATCCCACAGCTTCCCGGCGTGGGGAGGGCCGTGCGCCATCCCTGCGTGCTGCTGGTGAGTGGGAATTCCCTGGGGATGTGGGCCGAGCCGGGCCGGGGGAGATTGGAAGAATCATGGGATTATAACCCATGGTTTGATATGGTTTTATATTTATATATTTTACATATATGCATACATATATATATATATATATACATGGTTAATAGAGATACTACTGGGATAATACTGGGATAATAGTGCAAAGATGATGATTAATGGGATTATAATCGGATTGTAAAGGGATTATAATCGGATTTTAATGGAGAACATCATTATGGAATACTTCGGTTGGACATGGGAAAAACATGGAAAAACTCCATTCCTGGTTGTAACTGGGTGAAACACGCGAACTATGCCCAACTATAGAGGGCTACGACCAGTCTCTATCCACCCAGCCAACTGCATTTGCCATGGAAGTATTTTTGTTGATTTATAAGATGCAGATCTGAGCTTTTCTTTGGTTTCAGAAGCGTTGTTATTGTGAGGGGTCGTCTTGAGTGAACGTCTCGCATCTTAATAGGCAGGTCCCATGCTATGGGGGATTGTTTTTTTAGACATGTCAGTTGCAGAAGTGAAACAAGGCAAGCTACTGTCGTTAAATATGTGTTTAAAAGGTTTAATAGGGATTATGGTGGGATAATTATTGAATATGAACGGATTTACACTCCGGTGTCCGCAGACCTGGCGGGCCGCTGGGAAATCCCCGAACTGAATGGAGGGTTTCTGGTTGGGAAGATCAAGGCAGTAAATGGAACATTTTCCAGCCATGATCATCCGAAGGTGAGCGTACTCTATGCCAAACCATTGACTCTTGTTTGTGCTTGCAATTCCGATCCTTCTGCTGCAAGTCCTGCAGAAGCTACCAGATGAATTAGCTTGTATCTCTCAGCCAAGAATTAGATTGGTTTGGAGAATTGAACTCCCATCTCATCCCACATTCAATAGATGGTGAGTGAGGGGGATCCATGGTTTATGGTTGAATTCCAGTTTTTGACTCGGTGTTCAAATCAGCCATCGTTTCCCTGAATTGAATAGGGAAACCTGCAGGACATAACCATTTACCATGGTAAACACCATGATTTCCGGTAGTTTCATGCAATCATGGCTGCGTCATCCATAGCTTCCCAGCTTCTGCTCGTGACCTTGACGTCTCGCAGTCTCAAAAGAGCTTGTGAAAGCACAGGCACGGATCATGAGGCATCATATTTGCATATATTGTAATGTGGGTAAAACAATGATAAACCACCTATTTGGGAATGGTTGAAATCCCACCAATGAAAATGGTGAACCAAAAGGATGGTTTATTATTGTTTTACCGACATTATTCGACAATGAATGGCAATGATGTCAATGATATAATGAGGATGCAAGGGTCAATAAGGGGAATAATTATTGCAGCAGTGGGGACATGGCCAACAATATTAAATACCCCAAAACGTAACCTGGTATGGCATTGGATCTACCAAGTTCTGGCAGTTCTGGAGGTGTTGACCCAGGAAGCAAGGGAAACATATGGATATTCAAAATCAAGATCAAAAGGTGCCAAAAGACATACTTGGACCCATATGACAATGGGATTTACAATTTACGTAGGTTTGGATTCAATATAGGATTCAAATCAAAATCATCAACCTATTAGGCCCAAAAAATGTACATAAAATCCACCAGAAAATCCTCAGTTTTTTGGATGCCATGAAGCAGCTCCTCTTCTTGACGGTGGCTTTTGGCTTCTCGACTCAGACGTCACCAGGGTCATCTCCACGTTTTCCAGGAAGTTGGCCCGGTTAAAGCGGTTTCACCAATAGGAAATGGATGAACATGGGGGAGCATAGCCAAAAGTGGGAGTTCCAAGCATCCGGTGACCAAGGAAGAGAAAACGCTTGAACACCATGGTGTTACACCATCCCCAAGTCGTCTTTGAGTTCATGAAGCCCTTATTGCCTTGTAGTAAGCCCCAAAAGACAGAACGATGAATTTTAATGGGGATTTACGTTTCCATAATTTGCGGATTTACGTTTCTATCTTTTGTAGATGACTATATCCTTGGAGTATTGTATGGGATTTTTACACTGTCCCCATGTGGGTTTTTGGGACTTCTGAAGCATCGTAGTTTTCCAAAATGACCACCGGGACATGCTTCTGGGGCCGGGTCTGGGATTTTGTGAGATTCAGAAGGACGGTTGTTGTAGCAATAGTTGGGTTCTCATCCGGGAGGCCACACAAAGACATAGCGACCTCACTGCGGGACTCAGGGAAACCGTCCCAAGAATCTGAAAAGATAGTCGTTGCAGGTTCTTGAAACAATCGAAGCTGCACAAATGGTATACCACTCCGCAACCCATTTTTTGCTTTATATCATGGCTTCGCACATCAACTCACTCCCGGCGAAATTTTTGGGTGGAGACAGCTGAGGCATTGGAGTGTTCATTGGCAATATCTTGCAGCCAAAGAGCACCACGGGGGAAAACGGCTGATGTGATCCGACAATGCGAAGTGTCAAAGATAGTGATAATCTAATAGTCTATATAGTGATAATTATGTGATTAATAGGTAATCACTCGTTACAGATATCTTTGAACCAACAAAGTTCGGGTTTTTGGGCAGGCTGTTACGAATTACGGATTTGCTGTGTGTACCGACGGAACATCGGATATAGCAAGACGTCTCCAAAATATTCCAAACTGGGATCTGAATGTGATAAAGCACTTGCCAGACAATGGGGCTGATTTCAACTTAAGCTCCCACTGATCTCCAATGGTGGGTTTCCTATTGAATCACATCAGTTATAAACATCCCAAACACCCCAGGAGTTGTGAAATCTGTGGCGCTAGGGTTTTGGCCCCATCCAACCAATTGGACGGACATCTCCGCAAACCATGCAACTGAGTACCACGGGTTGATCTCCATGATATTTTATTTTCATGACAATTACCCTTTGGTAAACTAACATGACTTTGGAAAATCACCTAAATCATCTATAAATGGTCCATGTTCAATAGCTATGTTAGTTTACCACCCTATGAACAAAGGCGCCAGCCTGGGCGGTGAAGGATTGGGACCAGATCTAGCGATTTGGGAAGGGAATATTCAACATGGAAACCCAATGAAAATCAACTATTTGATGTGAATATAATTTTCCCGGTATCATGGGCATGTGATGGGGATGTGCTGGGACAAACTAGCTTTCTGACTATCAGGTGAATGAAGGGAGCAGTTTGTAGCTATGGTGGTGTCCATATTCCCGTGCAAATAGGTAGCTAAAGAGCAAAAGACCCAGTTTCCCAACATGATGGCTAGTTGTTGATTATGTCAAAAATGGGGGAGTGCTAGAGTGTCTAGCTTCACATTGATTGATTGGTATCATGTGTTATCTATGAATATCTATGATATGTTACCCTTGAAAAACGAATAGATCAACATGCTGTAACGACATTGCCTCAGTTGATTATCATATTTGATTGGTGGTTGAGACATTATTTACATGGGTATGGCTCAAAATTGTTAACCCTCCAATTGGTTGGTTTATCTCAATTTACCATTAAAAATAACCATTTTTGGCACCATAATTTTGAGCCATAGCCATATTTTGGGATGATGATTCACAATGACCGATATTTTCAATTGGGATTTCACCACCAGCTGTCGGTATAGAGATGCTGAGACAGAATATGCCTTGATTTGCTGATGCTTTGCTGATTTTCCGGTTGATCAACCCAAATCGGGGAATCATTTTGGGATCGTTTGTTTAAATGGAATATCAATATCATTTTGGGAAATGAATAGAGATTCCCAAAATGATCCCAATACGGAAGATTCTATAGATTCTATATAATCATTTTTGGGAATCATTGTCATTTTGATGGCCCCTCCTAGGCCCCAAATTTGGCATGGCAGAATAGTTTGAGCCACCGGAGGAGTCTCGCTGCACCAGTGATTGCCGACGTCAAAGCAACGGCGGAACAGTGTCAAGAGCAATGCACGGACCCGGGCCGAAGGGGGCAGGATAGTTCTTTGTTTTTTTTGGGCGGTGGTGGTGGGTTGTCTGAAAACAGGGCACCTCCATTTATAGGATCAAATAATAGTATGAATATACAAACACACACATTGTGCAAAACATTTGCATATATACATATATATATATATAATATATGTAAGCATTTGGCCATTGTTTATGAGTACGCTCAGTGGGGCAAAAGGTCGCCAGGTTCAAAGATGTTGAGGCGACTGCTCCGGAAGTTCATCCAGGTGGATGGTGCCAGGAACCTTGTCTCCTGAGGTTCTTTCTTCACTGGCACTGGGCCTGCCAGCTTGAACCGGGAGGAAGCGAAAGCCCGCCAAGAAATTTTAGACGGCAGTATGGGGCAAGGGAGGGCAAAGAATGTTGACCCAGATGCACATACACCTTTCTATTCGAGAGTTACTTTTATTGAGGGTCTGGCTGCAATTTACCGATGCTTCCCCGAAGAAGTAGGTCGAAAAGTCACTGGCTCGAACAAGGAAGTTGCCAAAGTTTTGTGGTCCGCAGCGGCGCTGGAGAGCTTGGAGTGGCTGCTCAACAACCTTAGAATCCGGCATGCCAGGAGGACGCTCATCCACATCTCCAGCTGGACTCTGTCTTTGGGGAGGGAAATGCTGAGGATGTGGACATGCATGTGATTTGGGCGGCGTTGAAAAATGAGTCAGGCCAGTTTGCGGCAGGGCACTTGAAGTGCTGGTTCCCGACAAGCTCGGAAAGCATGTGCTTGCATAGATGTCATCACGAGCCCTAGAACCAGTCCATGACCCAAATTGGGTTGATCCAATGTACGCTGAAGAGGCAGATTGCGGATTTGAGTCTTGGCTACTGTGTATATATATATATATATATCCACACGGATCAGCAGTTGTATATATATATATATACGTATATATTTTTTCAGCAATATTTCAGCAATGTTTCAGCACTGCGTAGCTGTTTGTATCTCACACTGCTTCAGCACAGTTTCTTTCTTTGAGCTGCATCACCAACAACAGAGAGAAGAGCCTACACAACCATGGTCATCTGAGGAATTTCCAGATGACATTCCCATCGACTTCTCCAACACCGGAGATGCAAAAGACGATGAGGAGAATGCCAACAAGGGTGAGGAGGTGGGCAAGGATATGGAGATAGTGGCACCGCTTCGAATGAAGCGCTGCATGCAGGAACCAACACATGGACCAGAGCCAACAGGACGCTGCACCAAAGCACCTTGCGGTTCAAATTGCGCATCATGCAGTTTGGGAAGCTAATCGGGCACCACACGGCTGCGTGCTTCCCCACTCTTCAGCAATGCATCGAATCAGTACTGCTTGCAGCAAGGTGCCTCTCCTCCAAAGTCTGGAACGACGAGACCTAGGCTTCATGGTGCCAAGGCAGGCAAAAAGCCCTGGTGCCTTTACACAAGGCGAGAACGAAAGAGAAGGAGCAAGCGAGGGCATGGAATGCTGCCCATCCGCAGCGGGTTCGTCGCAAGCCGGCCGCTATAGGAAGCTGACCGTGCGTACCTTGAAACGGCAACGTTCCGTTCGGCCTGGTGGAGCGTCGCAGTGAGGCATGTGCAGGGCAGGGAAAAAATCAGAAGCTGAACTGCTTGAATCCGTTTTGTGTGCCTTGAGCTCAATTGACTCATGTATGTATGACACTGCTTGCACCATTATATGGTTTCGTTACAACTTTGGAGTTCCGGCAGCTCCGGCGCCAGGCTAGCGATGGCCTTCATAGAAGCCAATAGGCTGTGACTCCTGGACCTCCCTTCCATGGGACGCGTCTAGTCATCTTCCGGCATGCTCTAGCAAAATTACTATTCGACCTCAGCTCTACATACCGCCAAGATATGAGCGTACCAGATATATCAGCCATGCGTTCTGCGTGGTAAATTTTGCCACCTGTAACGGCTGCTGCTTAAATTTCGACGCACGTCAGTGACTAACATTCATTTGGGGCGCGTCAGCCTCCAGTTCCCTCGTGGCTAACAAGTTAAACTTTCGCAGGCTTTCTATACTTCTCAATACTCGGAAGCGCATTTCTATCGAACAAGACCGAATGTGGTTAATTAAGCGCTTTCTGTAAGTTAAGTTTTTGTCCTGCGAGAGAAACTTTCATGGAACATAATGTTCCTCCTGTCCTTTGCCAGTACTTGAATTTTGGCGAGCCTTTTACCTTCATCTACGTGGATCAACCAAGATCAGACAGTTGGCAGATCTGGTGTGCAAACACTGGCTGCAATCGTGCGCTTGTGTGCCATAAGTCTGTTGCGCAACCCAACAAAAAACTTTCATGGAAGATAGTGCTCCTCCTCTCCCCTCCGTTGCCAATCATTGGATTGTCATGGGCCTTGTGCCGGAGAGTTGACAGAACCAGTGTGCAAACATTCGCTGCAATTGTGCGTTTCTGTGCCCTAACTGTGTTGAGCAACTCAACCATAACTTTCATGGAACATAGTGCCCCTACTCTCCCTTGCCAGCACTTGGATTGTCATGGGCCTTCTCCCAGAGCGTTGACAGAACCGGTGTGCAAACAGTGGCTGCAACCGAGCACACATGTGTGCCATGAGTGTGTGGATGTGGAAACGCGCTATTTAGTTATGTATCAGCGCGCGTGCGCGAAATAGACCCCAAAAGTTCCTACAACATATATATATATATATATATTTATACGCATACTTGCATAATAGACATATATATATATATATATATTTATAAGTGCATAATACATATACATACATTTGCATATGTATAATACACATGCTTGTATTTATATTTATATATATATGCTTGGATTAGATATGCATGATTATATATATATATATACATATACATGTATGCATATATTTACTATATACATATATGCATCATCATTTGTCCAACTGACTTTTTTTGGAGGCGGCGCCCGTTATGCCCAATTTCTAGACAAACCAATGGCCCCAATGGCTTCATTTTTCTTGGATGTTCAATTGTTCAACAAGCAGAATTACACTATGTGTCGCTTTTTTCTTTGGTCTGAGCTTGCCATGGCTTGCCTACCATCAGCGAAGTACAGTTTCGAGAGTAACGTGTCAACTGGTCACAATGGTCAGGGCCGAACAATTAATTTGGGAGCCATTTTCGGCATGGGCGGGAACTTCACCACAGGCCTGTTTTGGTGAAATACGCTGCTGCTCGGTGAAGCGGAGAATTCGCACCTGCTCTGTGGAACCTATGCATTCCAAGTCGTAGCTATCAGCTATCAGAGTCGAAACACGATGTTTGCATGTAATGTATTTGAAATGCATCTAATTAATGCATTTCTATACGTTTATGTACGCAACATACAATACACATACGTACGGTGTACATGTAATGTTTGTATGTCATGATGCTGTGATGTCTATGTAATGCATATGACATGCACCTGGTCAAGAAAGTTCACTGTATTCGTGATTCTGAAATGTATATCTAGCAAGTTCATTTCATTAAGAAAAGAAGAATCAGCAGAGTTTTGATTGGGCAGATTCTTGCCTTCAAAAAGCCATGCTTACGCGTCGGAAATCAAAAACAAACTGTTTCTATATATTTTTTCCAGCTAGAAACTTCCGTCGGGCTGGGAGATTTCCAATTGGTATGTTTGATTGCCGGAGGGTATCTGGAATTTCCTAACCAGCCATGTTTGAGTACCGGAGGGTATGTCCACATTGCCCATGTCTCCACATCTATGGCCTAGGGGATTTGTAGATACATCAGGATCTCTATGTCGGGCCTGTCGGGCCTGTTGGCCAG